>JAQGAT010000323.1:0-37883 GCA_034687845.1 Pantelozetes paolii
TCAAAACATAACTCCATTTGAATATAAATACAATTATTGTATTCAATCCATGAGTTCTTGTAGTGAACGACATAATCCGAGTGCAGTTTAGCCATAGTTTTCAACTCATTTAATATATATCTCTTCAGTCTTTCGTCGTTTGCTATCAATTATAATTAGTTTAAGGGGTTTGATTGAAAATGCAATGAAATACCCCTTACATTCAAATTGAATCTTTTTTATAGCGTATTCCTGTTCATCCAAACCATTCCTAACTTTAAACACGTGACCAAAACCTCCCGAACCTATCTTCAGTATCTCAGCGAAACTGTGTTCATATCTTCCGTCGTCTGAATAGTTTGATTGGCTTTTCATTTGACTGTCTTTCAGCGAGTAATCAATGTTTTCGTGTTTTGTTTTACTGTTTAATTGATATTTGATTGAAATTTGATTTGATTCTGAATCAATGAAAATAACATTAAACTGTGAAATGTTAATCAATTTTCTCTCAATACCTGGCTTTGAAAATAAAGTCCAGGGTGTTTTTAACCACTGACTTATAGCAGATTCTCTTTTTGCCTAAATTTTCATTTGTTAAACACAATATCATTTATCTGCATTACCAAGGTAGTGCTTACTGTACCTGATCATTGATTACTGCTACAATAGCTGTAGTAATAACAGCATCAATATTAAACTAATCAAACAATTTAAATTATCAAATAAAACTGATGAAGGTAAGTTAAGGTATGCATACTCTTGTTTCTGAAGAGCACTCAACATATCTAAAAGCACCTAATTTTTTGGCCAATGCTTTGCCCATTGCTTTAGTAATTGGTTTCATATGTTGTTTAGCCAATTGATCCAATGTTCTATCATCTTGTCGCAGGTCTATTTGGCAGCCAATTATAGCAAAAGGTACTCTTGGACAGTGATCTCGATATTCTGGAACCCACTTATAGTGTATGGAAAATACAGTATCACTAAAATCAATTTCAATATTGAATAACTAACCTTGGTCTTTACATTCTCAAATGAATTTGGATTAATAACAGAGAAAAATATTAAAAACACATCAGCGCTGGGATAACTCAATGATCTAAGCCTTTCATAGTCTTCCTGTCCGGCTGTGTTCCAGAATTCAAATTTAACTTGCTTATCATTAATTAATACATCCATGATATCTTTTCAAATACCTGAAAATGAACATGCAAAATTAGGAACATGCAAAATGTTGATCGCAGGTTCAGTTCCTTTTATCCAGGTTCACATACTGTGGGATCATATATTCCGGGAAATATATCTGTTGTAAATGTTTTATAATAATATGACTTTCCAGACGCGCCGTCACCCAATGCCACACATCTAATTGTACCTTGGTCCATTCTTACATTTAATAATTTATTTTAATTTCTAAATATTTTAATAAACAATGAATTTTGGTTTCAATTGTTGCAATGGTTTCAGAGATATAATTTTCATTAACATCTACATTGATAAGCAGTACTGTAATGCAAATATCATACAATCATACAAGTTATTATGACGCGATTGCAATTTGCAACAAGGGCATATTACAAAAATAAATATACTGTACTGACCAATCTTAAACAAAAGTTATGTGGGTCAAATAAAATTATGAATTTTAAATACATTGTAAACAATTGTTAAAAACGTTTAATTGTTTTCAAATTTTTCAAAATATAAACACATTTTTAGTATTTTTTAGAAATAATTGAAATTTTCTTAATTTTAATGAATTTATAAAACAATTCAAAACTTTTATTAATTATTGAAAACAATAAACAATTTTAGACCAAAATATCTATTCATTTGAGTTAAACATCAATTGATTGTCGTTTTAATAGTCATTAATCTAAATATAAGTTCAAAATCTAAGCAAACATTTGAAACAAAATTATATAAATGTTTAATAAAATGATTGTCTATTGAATCCATTTATCAATACTTTAGTTAATAATTGTTGTAATCATTGAATAATTACTTAATATTTTGTCAAAACATAAATAAAACAATACTTTTGTTGAGAAAAACCAATAAATAATAAAACAATAAATAATTTAATCGAAATCCTGATTGAGATTCTGTGCCTAACCCTTGAATATCTGAATACCGGTGCGAATAAAACTAAAAATCAAAATATCATAATTCAAAACAAATGCAAATATAGTTCAGATCTAAGGCTTCTCTCCGTTGGCCAGTCGTCTGTTGATGTCATCAATAACTTGTGGCAAGTCTTTGATGGTATCGATAACATAATGGGCGCCGGAATTACTCAACGCGTCGTACGCTCGTTGTATTCGCACCCGTAGTTCGGTTGCACTTAATTCGTCCAATTGTTCCTCATTTAGACCAACGTATGACTGAAGAAGACATTCTGTTTTCAATTGATATCAAATAAGACACAAAATAATACCGAAGTCTTGGCGATGCCTACAGTCCAGGAACCGGCTAACAATCCCTCCGCTATGCCATTGACTGAGTCATCAACTTTCACGACAGCTATTAATGATTGAAATAAAAGACAATTTGTAATGAAATCAATTGAAACGGATTTACATTCAATCGGTGAGAGACCCAGTCGTATAGCACAGAGCCATAACATGAAGGGGGAGGGGTTTGCTTCGGGCACTTCACCCAAACATACCGAGGCGTCGGGAATAAAGCCTTCATTCAAACAAACGTATGTTTAGATTGAGTGCGAAATCGGTGTCAGTTGTTATACCAAACCCTGAGAAGCGCTGGCATTCAGAAGTATTTTCAGCACTTCCGGAGGATATCCAGTCGTGGATCCGATCCTCAGATTAAACGGCGATTTCTTTATTTGTTTGACTACTTGTGCGACGCCATCGATAACATTGCTATACTTAGTGAGACTCGACAGCACTTGTGGTATAAAGTTATCGTACATTCGTTCCACGTCTTCAGTGGTCGGCTCTTTACCGTTGGCCTCCAACCAGCGCTTCCTTACGGCCTCTTTGTCCAGAATCTGAGCGATATTTGCCTTACGATTGGAACCGCTTATAGTTCGGGCCTCGTCTTCGGTGATGTCAACCCCTTCTGCTTTAAACAACTCAATGAACGTATAAATCGGTGCACAAACCCCTGAGTCGACTACAGTTCCGCCCCAATCAAAGACAACCCCCTTTACTCTTCCCCTATAAAACCGTTTTGACCCGAACTCGAGGTTAGGATTTGTGAAGACATTTGCTGTCAATTGAATAAAACAAATGAAATGAAAACACATTTAAAAGCGATTCAAACAAACCGTTAATCAGTTTTGACTCAATCTGTGGCTCAACTGAAGACAAATTGTTGTCCAGACTTAAGGCGTCTTCATATAGACTCTTAACATACCATCGCTTAACCAACTGTCCACTCAATCCTCGGACTCTTGGAATTGTGGCCAAAATGTGTCTGAGATTAGCCATACTTTAAGTCTTCAGTCGTCTATTGATAACAAAATAATAACTGTTTTGTGAAATGAATTGAAAAAACACTTCAAAAGTGAAAAACAATTTAATATTTCTTCAAATGTTTACTCATTTTCACAACAAATGCGGAAAACATTCAAAAAGTTTGTTACGAATTATTGAAGGCTTTAAAAGTGAAGCAAAAGTTTTGTTGAAAAAAGTGATTGAAATGAATGAAAATATTTCACAAATTGTTTACAGAAATTGAATTCAAATTTGAGTTCACTTTAAGGAAATGTTAATTAAAAACACATCCAATAAGTGATGAAACGATTTGTAAAACAAAACGTAATATCAATTGAAATATCAATTAATTTTAAAATCAATTAATTATTTGTTATTTTAATGAAAGTCTGATTCAAATCAACAAATCTTTAGTTTATATCAAAAGTAAGTAACAATTGATTTGCTTTTCGTAATCACTGTTTACTAACCATTGATCCGATGTTTGCCTTCAGATGTCGTCCGAAAGACTATTAAACAAATTATACCAAACCCTTGAAAGGGAGGACTACTATGAGTGCCATCAGATATATAGGACTCTTTACTTCCGACTCCTGAAAGACAAAAGACACCAACAATTGTCTCAATTATTGTTTGACGGATCCGTACGGCTGTTGACCTCAAATCAGTTCAATTCTGGCGCAGATTTGGCCACTCTTTACGTCAAACTATTGGTTGAAACCAATAATCAGACGACAAATGGTGACCCAATTGTAGGAAAGGATCAGTTGTTGACAAACATCCGGAAACTGTTTGCACTAATTCCGGCCAAAAGTCCCGAAAGATTGACGTTTATGTCGACCGCTATTAAATTGGATTTCATTTCTTCGCCGTCTATTAGGCGTCAGTTTGCGGTCGTCTTATGGGAAGAGAAAAACTTCTTGGAGTCGAGACAACACTTTGTCCACTCATCGGACTCGGGTCAGGACTGCGCCCTAATGTTAGTCGAGTATCAGACAAGTCTTGGTTACCCCTCAGAAGTGGATTTATTCATTGGACAGTTTGTTCTTCAAGTGCTTTGTATCAAAAACAAATCAATGGCTGACCAGACCTTTCACGCCTACACTTCACGGCACCCTTCCATCAATAGCCCGAACCCTCCTTTTCTTTTACCACTTCTCAACTTCTTATGGTTTTTATTGCTTGCAATCGATAGGTATGTCATGTCTTGTGATGTCTTGTGTTTGAATGTAATTAAAACTAATATCCAATCAATCCCTTAATAATCAGCGGAAAGACTCAAACGTTTAAAATATTGTGTGAATTGTATGGAACGACACTAAAGCGTGACCCGTCTTATACCGACTACTTGTCCCAAATCGGTCACATCTACTTCGGTATCGAAAACTCTACCCGAAGTCGCGGAACACACGGACTGTTCAGCAGTTTTTTCCAATCTTTATTAGAAGACAGTGAAGACGAACAGCCGATGACTGCGGGCCCGAACGCGGGTCCGAGTGGTCGGGCGATCGGCACTACTCTAAAACCTGCAGAAGAAGTAGATTTGGACTAAAATTGGACTCATTTTTAATTTTTTTTTTAATAAAATCGTTAATAAAATGAAAGCTTTTTTATTACAAGTATTGAGAAGTCGTGTAAAAAGCGTTCATTTAATACAAAGTCTTCAATCGTTTGCATAAAAAGCTTTTCATTTCAAATGTTTTGAGAATTAAATACAAATTGTTTTAATATTTCATTGATTTCTCGTTTGAATGAAGACTTTGTGAGACTTTATATATAAAACAAAACACAAATGAGTTTTCATTTCTTTATTATTAAGAATTGTTTTAACATTTTCTGCTCTTTTTGGTCAACCAATCGCCGGACATGTCTTGAGCCGAGAAGCCATTGGATCGCTTGGATTGTCATTCGACAACTCTTAGCACTTTCCCGATGGCGATAGTCTTTCCCTCATCCCTGAGCGTAAACCTTCCCATCTGTTGAAACTGAGAGAAAGGTTCCATACATATCAAACCACCCGAGCATTCCAGTCTCATAAGAGCCACCTGGTCTTGCTTTACAAATCTGGGATGTGCCTGATTGTGTCAATTAGAGAACAGTTAGATTAATTGCCAATTAAATTCCCAAAACACCCAAACCTTTGCTCTCTTTCCGGACTTCTTATCGATTAAATCAATGATTGCTTTGACACTAATTTCTTCGACCGCACAATGGATGTGAAGGACAGCCGAATAACCCGGACATATGATAGACTTGTGTTCAAGAATAGCCACCTGTGCGTCAAACACTCGGCCCACACTGCAGGGGGCGTTAGCGTCACATAAAACAAAGCCTGCGGTCACCTCTTCCTCCTCAACCCCTTTCAGTTTGATTTTAACGTTTTCTCCGGACATCACTTCATTGACCTCAACCTCATCGGTCCAGAGCTGGAGTACTTCAACGGCTTTCCTGTTAGGCATTAACATCAGTTGAGCGCCCCTTCGGGTCGACCCGCTCTCCACTTTGCCGAAGACTACTGTTCCCATGTCCTTGTATTTGTCCACAACAGGCATTCTGAACGGCCCGTCGACATGACGTGACCACATGGGAAGGGCATCGATATAGTCTAGAAATGAAGGACCTCTACAACAGTCAAGAGGTTTGAAATTAGATTTAATGATAATAATTGGTATAAATGTAAGGACAGGTATACTGACCTAAACCACGGACAAAGAGTTTCTTCAATCGGCTCTTTAAGGAAAGCACCGGTAAGTCCAGAACAAGGCATGAAATATATTTCGGTTTTTGGATTAAAACCACATTTCTTTAGATATGGAAGAAGTTTTTCGCAGCACTCGTTATATCGGGATTCACTCCACTCTACCGTCGGGTCGTCCATCTTATTGATAAGGACTACCATGTGTTTGACCCCTAAATCCAGGCATTGGTTATAATTATTAATGAAATCAATTCAATCAAATTCAACGCACCGGCAGTTTTGGCAAGCATTGCGTGTTCTCGTGTCTGTCCGCCCCTTTCGAACCCCGTTTCAAATTCTCCTTTTCGGGCAGATATGACCAGAACGGAGAGGTCTGCCTGACAGGCGCCTCCTATCATATTGGGCACAAACCCCCGATGGCCTGGAATGCAATATACATGAGTGAAATGTAAGGAAAGGTGCATTGAGTGCATACCGGGTGCGTCTAATAGTGTAAAATGTTTATTTTTAGTCTCAAAGTAGGCCCGACCGACCTCAACGGTCTTTCCTTTGTCCCGTTCCTCTTGATTAGTGTCTAAAGCCCAGGACAGATACCACGACTCCCTGTTCTTCTCCTTCGCCTCTCTTTCATACTTTTCGAGCGTCCGTTTGTCTACCATTCCAGTCAAGTACAGCAGTTGACCGCCAATTGTCGATTTGCCGGCGTCTACGTGGCCTATGAATACCATATTCAAGTGATCTTTCTTACTGTTGGCGTCGGAGGCCAACGCTTTGTGTGCCTTCCGCTTAACTTTAGACACTTTATGGAGTTTAGGCTTTTCTGCGGAATCTCCCGTCTCTTCGTCGTTGGCGTCATCGATGTCCTCATCTATAAAAGTGGACAAAAAGTAGTGTTAATAACAAATCAATAATTGTTTGAAATGAGTGAATGTCTTAAGCATTGAATACAAAGTGATTACAAAGTGACCAAAATCTAACGAAATTGTGATTCAATCGCAACATTAAAGACAATAACTGTTTCACTGATTGTTGGAAAACAAGACATAAAGTGATTGAAAGTAAATATAAAATAATTTCAATGAAATGAATGGCAATTAAGTGACGACTGAATCGCAAATCACTTGTCATTGCATTAAATGTTTCGTTAATTCAATGAAAATAAATGCAAATCATTATAGACTTGAAGTCGTCATTGATTTTGGCGTCAAATTAATTATCAATTCATTAACAGTTGAGACAAAGAGTTAAAAGGATGTCAACCGTCGTCAAGATCTTCGTCCTCTTCTTCCTCGTCGTCGGCGTTGGTCTCCCAGTCGTCGACCACTTCCTCATTGTTCGTCACTTTAGTCTCTGAATCGGTCACTGAATTAGTGTTATCTTCGGTCGGAGTTGTGGTCAAAGAGTTGTCTGAGTTATTGACGGATGGATTGACCCCAAAGGAAGGCACAAATACCGGTGCCATCACATTGAGACCCGATATGCCGGCGCTCAGAGAGTTAACGGCCTCTTCTGTGGTTTCCTTGTTATCCATAGTTGACATTAATATCCAATAATAAGACAATTAATAGCTTTTATGGCAATCAATGGTTTGTGAAATCAATTGAACCCAAAATTGTGGACAAAAATAGTTAACAACAAAACAAAACAAAACCAAAACATAAATCAAAACCAAATTTAATGTCAGTTTAGACTCGGATTTGATTCATAAAAGTCTAAACAAAATAAAAACTAATTTTTAAATTAAATTTCATTTAAAATAATAAACTTTTTATTTAATTGTTTAATCAATCAATTGATTGAATATTGCGTTCAGTTTCACAGCATTTGCCAACAAATCAACACAATATCACTTCAATGTGCTCTCCATTCACAACCCAATCTCAATCTCGACCCCCAATACAGGTCTCAGGGCCACCACTGCTGTCCCGTTGGCCCACACGTTGGCCCCCACTCTGTGTAGACAAATATTATTTTATTTCGTTTTAATCAGTTTTTCAAAAATTATTTTCAATGATATTTTGTTTTATAAACACTTTTCAACACTTTTTTGGCAATATTTTTGAAATTAATTTTCACTCACTTTGAGTTCAATTTAATGATTATTTTCAATACATTTTAACCCAAATATTGTTTTTATCTGTGAATCCTTGATCTTATTTTTTCGCTTTACAGTAGATAACGAGGAAAAGTTATAAAATTACCAATCTTAGTTTTATTTTAATTAATATTATATAGAAGATTGTTACCATGCTCAATTATGACATCAGGGGCTGAACACTAGATTTAATCTCAAATGAATTAGCACTCAATTATTAATAAACAATTTTATATAAAATTTACATTTAATTGAATATTTGTTTTCAAAATATGTGATAAAAGTCACGAATTTATGAAACTTTTTATATAAAAGTATTTTATTAATTGAATGCCAGAGTCTATGAGTGCCTAACAGTTAGTCTGATAACCCGTTCCTCTAATTACTCACAATTTATTGTTTGAAATAACAATTGAATTGAAATACAATTAAAAATATCTTATAATAACTCAAATATAAGACTATTTTAATATCAATATTATATTTCACTTAACCTTCAATATTGTTTCAATACCTGTGACCGATATTCCAGTAATGAATACATGGGTTAACCCCATCCTAACCTATCCCTACCTTAACCTTAACATTGAGTCGTGAATAGCAATCAAATTTTCATTACAATCATTGTATCAAAGTTTTGATTATAATATCAAAACAACAAATCATTAAATAGTTTTCAATTATAATAATTAATGTATTATTAAGTTATGGCTAATAATGTGATGACAAGTACTTTATCACAAGTTTTTCATTCATTTAATCATCAATTCATTAATGAATACAAACTTTATTTGAAATTAAATAAAACCCTTTAACGGTATTTACAAAAAATACCCCTTTTTTACTAATATTTATTTAAAGACTAAGATTTTCAATAAAAATATATATCTTTTAATTCATTGAAAAATATATTTAAAATCCAATAAAAGAATAAACAATTTATTTAACACTTCTTCAAAAGCATCGGCACTTCAAAAGCCTTTTCCCATTGACTCCGAATGGGAATCAATAACTTCTTAATGGAATCACTTGTGTATAGAGTTATATCAAAATGTGTTTCAATGTTGTCGTCAGAAAACATAAGTCTAAATGACTTCGAGTGAAGATTAACAGATATTTCTTGCATTAAATTCATTATAAGGTCTTTAAATAACACTTTTATTTTGTAGTCATTATTGGCTTCAAAACAAATCTCTCCCAAAATAACCAACTCTTCTGTGACTATGAGTGCATTGTTTTCATACAATATTAATTCATTTTTCATATCATTCCTCTTATAGTTCGCACCCTTAATGACATTCATGACAACAATGTCGTCGTTGATGGCAATGGAGTTCTCTTCGATAAGTATTCTCTGATTTTTGGTCAAAGAGTTCGGAATTTTAATCAATTTATCGATCGTTTCGTTGAAATAATTGATAAAACATTTGCCAATGATTTCGTCATAAAATACAATCAAATGATAGGAAGAATTGGATTCAGAATATCGGGATCTCTTGGACCCAAACCTATTGATCAGTGACTTCGACCGACTCTTTGTCTCATTTTGTTTGTCTTCGTCTCTGAACTCTAACCAAAAGCCCTGATTAGACAATAGGTTCGGAAACTCTTTGAATTGTATTAAAGACTCGATTGGTTTACAAATATTTAATTTGAGATAAGCGTCAAAATTGTCGTAATTTTGGTTCTCATCGACGGTTAGTATCAAAATATTTTTGTTGGAAACGACCAGAAAAGCCGATTCCAAGCGGTTTTGATTTCCAGACATTGCTCTACACTTAACCAATCCCTCGACCACTTCCTCTTCATCTGAAGAATTAGTGAACAGTTTCACTTCAATATAGAGTTTAAGGCTGTGCTCGACTCGAGTGAAGAATGAGTTGTCATAACAGCTATTAATTGAAAACAATTCTTCCCAAACATTGCTGTCCTCGAAGTCATTCATTTGCAACTCATTGTCGTTTTGACCATTCATTTGACACAAGACTGTGATATCACTACCACTTCTTCGCTTCCGAGTGTTGTCTCCTTTCATAAGAGAATCGCTTCCACAGAAGAGACAACGACTCACTTCATAGGAACTCATCCTATTTTGGCCGCATTTGAGGCACTCATACAATAGTTTTTCGGAAACCAATTGTTTTCGCTCTGAAATCCATGGGATTATAAACTTATCATTGAATCCAAGACAGGAATCAATGTCTTTGAACTGGTATTTCACTTCACGTTTGGAATCGACTCTCGAATCAAAGCATAACTTTAAGACCAAATCATTAATGATCTCAACGTTTGTCAAGACTTTCAAGTCATGGGTTCGTAATATCTTTCCCGAAACACAACACTTCTCGAACACTATTCCGTCCTCTTCTCTAACGTAAACAAAAAGTGTTTCATTATTATCAGGGTTTTCAACAATTATTATATTCGTGTCGTTCTCCAGCTCTTTAAGACTCCATTCCCCCCTTTCCTCGTCATCGTCCAGCACTTTGATATCGTCGTCATTAGTAGCTGTGCTTTGAGACGAGAATTTTCGGTCAACTTTCGGCGTCGACTCTGCGTTTGGCAAAGAAAGGTCTGAAATATTTGAACTCAAAGTCTTGTTTTGATTTTCAAAATGTTTGTTAAGAAATGAATTGTTTTCAAGACTGGGTCTCATAGAGACCAACCACTCTTCGCCCAACTCTTTCCTCTTTTGTATCAATTCCTTCGCTTCACTGGAATTATCACACTTTCTGTCGTTAGTGTCGTTTGATTTGATGTCCAGTTCCTCAAACCGTTGATTAATATCTGTTTGTTCTTTAATCTTAACGACTCTTAAGTTCTTCTTCTTATTTAAACCATTCTTTACCGAAGACTTATTGATTGAATCCATGGACTCATTGGATGCCTCAAAGAATAACTCGTTTTCTTCGTCTGATTTTGAGATCAAAACTTGTCTTTCGTTTAGATTTTCGTGTTTATCGGCAGAAGAGCCGCCAATGAAGTCGTTTCTTATGATATTATTTCCGTTCAATTGAATCAAAAAAGTCAACTCTTTCTCAATCTTTGAGACAATATTTGGGTCGCAATCAAAAGGGTTTCCTTCAATCCAAAGGCATTTCAATGATTTACACCCTTTTAAGCATAAGATAATTGAATTGAAATCAATGATACAATTGATACCCAGGTCTAACTCAACGATGTTTGTCAAACACTCAACTCCTTTGATGTCTTCGATGAGATTTCCTCTAATGAAGAGTGACTTCAATGACAGACAACTAAAGTGATTAAGTTTTGGCACAAATGTCAGACAATTGTAACTCAAATCCAATTTCGATATACTGTTCACCGAATAGTTGGCAATGGAGTCAAACACTTGGATCCGATTCCAACTCAAGTCCAGGATCTTCACCGAAGAGGGGATTATTGAGGCGTTGAGTGAAATGATATTGTTTTGGCTTAACTTCAGTGACGCCAGAAGAGGCCAAACGCCGAACACTGACCAGAAGTCTTCGTCCAACACCTGAGTGTCAAAACACTTCAAGCAATTCAATGATTTTAATTGAGACCTAATTGTCTCAAAACCAACCAATCGTTTGAATGAAATGCGGATCAACTGAAGGCAAACACAAGAAACAAATTGATTCAAATAAACCACCGATTCTTGTGAACCGACTGTCCGTTTGTCACCAATTATTTTGATTGAAGGGGTCTTTGCAAACAATTTCTTCAAATAATTGACTTTAATATCAAAACTATTGTTAATTGTATTGAATTTAAACTCATTTGTTATGAAATGAATTACACTTTCATTGAGACATAACTCGTATTTCCCTAACAATAGGTTTGTCTCCTCTTTGCGACAAATTTGAGCCAATCTTTCAATTTCTGTGATTATTATCTCTTTTGACATTTGTTTTCATTAAACTGTTTATCAATTGACAAATCAATAGTCATTTGAATCTAATTTTAAACAATTATTTCACAAATGTTTACATAAAATGATAAACACTTTAAAAGCCATACAAAAAGTGACGCCTTTTTGAAGCCTTAGATAACATTGAACTCCAAATCACGTGATCTTTGTTTTTGATAAACAAATGATTCAATCCTTCAATTGATTTGACATTAAATGACATTTAATTTAATTATTAATTGTTTTTATATTTTTATGTTTTTATGGTTTCAAACAAATGTGTGTTTCATTTGGATTGTAATCTAATCTCAGTTCACATACGAGTCATATGTTTGTCACACAAATCACAAATCAATGACTAATTGAGTGATTAATTGATTTAAATCTCAATTAACAGACAATACCTTCAATACTGAGAGTAATGTTGACAACAATTAAATAATTGCATAAAAAACAGTCAAAACATTAAATAATTGTTTAAATAGTCTGTAATTAAAGACTTGTTTTTCAGATTCAAAGTCAGTCTTAGTATTGAAAAAGTTATAAAAGTATTAAAACAGGAAATGAATTCAGAAATCAGAGTCTGTTTAGGGGTTAGGGGTTTGAAAATGGTTTTAAGTTTTATTGAAATTAATATTTATGTAAAATATTATATAATTATTGCTTTAATTGTTTGCCATTTATCTGAACGAATGGCACAGTTATGCCAGAGTTAGGGCACAGTTATGTCATTTAAAGTCACATTCATTAATCACAAACCCATTTCTCCTATTTTGTAGACATTGTGTTGTTTTTGAAGTTATTATTGATTTGATTATACATTCATTAACTCTATTGAAGATAACCTGTGTTTAGATGTTTCATGAGATGGAGGGTTGGGCCGAACGTCCGGTCCATTGATAGGCATAGTCTAAGGATTGCTTACACTTAATATAATCGTCTCTTATTTGTGACAATAATTATGAGATTTGGATTTAATTTGAATTTTTAATTGAGACTAAACTAAAGTCATTAAACGTGAAACCCCTGGCCTTCAGAGAAAGGTTGAAATATCCAAACGAAAAACTGATAAAACGGTTCTTCAAAGGGAAAAATCTTTTTGTTATACTTTTGTAACTATTTTTGAGATAAAAGTTATCTTAAAATTAATTGAATAAAAAATATTACAAATTATTGTAATTTCATTCAAAAGTAATAATAAATATATGAAAACATAAAACATATTATAATTTGTTATTTAATTCAATAAACTTTTTATCATATTTTGAATCTTTGAATAAAATAATAATTATTATATTTTTCAAACAATGTATTGATTTGAAGCAAATCTAATGGAAATCTTAAACACCCCAACCCTCCCTGAATATCCATCATACGTTATCTTGGTCATATCTATTGCACATTCACTGTATAACCTTTTTTGATTTATTTTTTTCAACTTTTGCTTTAATTTAAGAGTTGTTTATAATTTTGATTAATTTAAGTTAAAATTAAACTTTAATTTTCATATATTATACCAAAAATTACACAAAAATACGGAAAAGGTTTCAAAATTGAGATTTATTTGAGATTTATTTAAGATTTGGATTTAATGTCAACTAAACTATAAAACATTAAAAACCTTTCGATTTATTTATCATTTTTTGATGATTTGATTAAAAAAAAGTTTTGAGTCTTAAGACCGGAATTGAATGACAAAGATATACATGAAATTGAAATTTATATAACGATTAAGAAGTGTATCATTCGTTGAATAAATTGTTTTCATTTAATTCTTAATAAAAATTTTGTCAAATATTCAAAATAATATCAAAACAGACAATCGATGTCCTCTAAAGTGCTTTCAAAGGATACAAGAATTTTAAAATTCAAGGCAAATGTGATTTTGATTGAAATGTTTTTGAAGGCTATCTTCTGAGTGCCTGAAAGAGTCGGGGCATATCGCAGAGCCTACACCTTCTTATGTATTGTCCGCCGACCACTTCCCCGTCGGGATTGTTTAAAAGATCCCAAACCGTAAAAAGTGCTGGTTTTTCGGTCGGTCCTCGATATGGAGACCAAGGCTTCGGGTGATCAGTGCTCACAAAATTGAGAGCAAAAATCAATACCAAAATTGCAATCGACTGTTGAAATGCATATTAAGTTATGAAAAATGAAATTTAAAAACATTTTATTCAAACTTACGATTAGTTTTTGCATTTTGTTTGAAACCCAACACAGAATTGAATAATAAGTTTGAATAAAGTTTTGCACATTTAGGCCAACGATCCCTCAATTATTGAGAACATATCTATCACTTCAGGCGTTTTCACTTCATTCCTGTTTTTTAAGATTTTGAATCTCTTTTAACATTAAATTCAATTGAAGTCAAGTTCAATAAAATCTCTTTTATATTAATAGCCAGTGATCGCTGAAAAGGTCGTCCGACTGAGGGAAAGGAGGTTTCATTACATCAGGTTTTGACAACTTTTATGTTTGAGTTATAAATGCTTTTTGAGATTAGACCTAATTTTCTTATAACTTAAAGGTTTCTCAATTTAAACAAATAATAAAAGGCTACTCCTGTGCCCTTTAGTTACTCTTTGGTTACCCCTTTGTATTAAAACCTTAAAATCATTGAAATTTTTCAGAGCATTGAAGGAAACAAAAATAATTCACATTTAAATAATTTCATAGTTTTGTTTGAATTCACTTAAAATCTTTACAAATATATCAAAGATTTATTGTTTAAGTTTATTTGAAGCATAAAGCCACCTGGGTAGTTAATAGAGTGGTAGGGGTTGTTATATGGCTTTTCATTATCTCAACAAAATTTGGTATAATTTTTGTCAATTTTAAATACATTTTCTCGAAAAACATAAAATGAAATGATTTTTATAAAAATAGTTTTTGACTTTTATTTCATAATTGAATCCATTGTTTGACAAATGATTGAAATTTTCAAATAATTAAATGAAAAATATTAACAAAATATTAGAAAATATTAAATAAGTTATAAAATTATTCATTAAAAAAGTTTTTATACAAAATATAAACAATATTTTGACACAAAAATCATTGTTTCTTATTAATTAAAACTATCCGATGAGGCCTAAGGGGTCGAGACCTCCCAGACCTCCTCCACCTAAACCGCCCAACCCTTGATCTCCACCAAATCCGCCGCCACCTCCCAGGCCTCCTAAGTCACCACCGCCTCCTCCCAGACCTCCTAAGTCACCTCCGCCTAGATTTCCAAAGTCTCCGCCGCCTCCACCCCCTCCTAGAAGGTCCCCGAGTCCTCCTCCCCCACCTCCACCGCCTCCCAATAGGTCTCCGAGTCCTCCTCCCCCACCGCCACCTCCTCCAAGGTTTGCTAAGTTTCCCAAACCTCCGAGTCCTCCACCACCTCCTCCCCCTCTACCACCACCTAATCCAAGTTGACCCAAGTCTAGACCGCCTAACAGTCCACCACCTCTTCCTCCACCACCTCCACCTCCCAGTCCTAATTGATCCAATCCGAGACCACCTAATCCTCCTCCACCACCTCCGCCAGCGGGTTGACCAAAGTTGCCGCCACCCAATTGGCCGAGTGCTGCTAAGGGATTACCACCCTGTCCTCCTCCACCACCACCGCCGCCGCCAAGACCTCCCAGTCCCAAATTTCCTAATCCAAAGTCATCGCCTCCCTGTCCCCAAACTGTCCGAACAGAACTGATAAGAAGAGTCAAACAAATCAATGCAAACATTTCACACAAACTTTGATTTCAAACTAAATGTTGTTTTCTTTAAGTTTTATTTAATACTAAAAACTTTTCACAATTTTTACACAAAATTTGAAAATTTATTCATTGATTCAGACATTTATAAAAGCAATGGCTTTGACTGCAAATACTTTCTTTTAAATGAGTCTAAAAATCCAAGACTTTATCTTTCAATTAAATATTTCTCCGATTTGTGTCACAAATACTGAAAATCCTTCAGAAGTTCCGTTAAATTCACAATTTTTTTGACTCAAAAAATTGTCGGAAAGTATTGTACGCTTTGTTGGAAAGTATTGTACGCTTTGTTGACCACAACTGCCGTTAAATGCTTTGAATTCTTTAATGCAATTATTTGTAACAAAAATATTGAGTAATTTCCGACTCTTTTCGTCAAAATTTAATATTTAATTATTATTTAATGAAAATATGATTCTTCTTATTATAAAACAAATATCAATTCACTTTTAATAGCATTGAGTTTTCAATGACATATTAATAGTTGTAATTAAACCCTAACCCTTTAAACTCCATCATCCCCTTCACCCTTAATGTCATTTCCAGTTAATATCGTTTAAATAAAAGTAAACAAAATACAAAAAACAGTATTAAATCTCAAATAAAAAATAATTTGAATTTTTTCTTCGTTTATAAAAATAGATATCATTTTTAGTTTTTGTTATTTTAATATCCATTTACAGCACCAACTGTTTGTCAATATTTATTTAAACCCTTTTTTATCAACAATTATCAGACATATGAAATGATTTCCATTATATCAATGTTATTTCAATGTTTTAAACTTGAATAATCAAGCTAATCTCTATTTTATAAAAAAATTATATCACCGATAAAATTATTACAATTTATTACTCAAACCCAGAAATGACTGAAATTATAAACAAATAAATGTTTTACTAAAATATCATTCTTTCATTAAATCTCTTGCGAATATTTACCCCATGTTTACCCCTGATTACAAAATTTAGTTTATTTTTGGAAACTTTAAGCATTTATAACAAGAAAATCAATTTATACTGAATTTATACTACGATTTGTTTGAATCATATTTTCCTGGAATTGATATACAATTACATTACTATTACTTAAGTCTTCACTCAATTCTCAGAAGAGATAAGAATAACAGACAAACCATTCAATTGTATTGCAGTTTAAACAAAGCAATTAATTATTAAATTTGTTTATGAAAACAGGGGAGAAAAGGGGTATTCATTGAATTTGAAATGTCAAATTGTGTTCAAGTCGTTCATTCATTTGACAAAAATTTAGACAATTTTTAATAATTTTGAAAATTAATGAAAACTTAAAACAAACTCAAAATTATTGATTTAAAACCAAATGTAAAACTACTTTAAACCCTTAAACCCCTGATATTCTTGCGCTCAATAAAAAACTTTTCAGCAAAACATTGTTTTGACAACAATTTAGGCTTAATTTGAGTCAAAGGTATAAAAATAGAAATTAATTATATTTTTAGAAATTCTTATCCCTTTTGTTATTTTCAGCCATTATTTGTCAGTTTCTCAATCTATTGCCTCTTATTTGCAAAAAGGGGTTTTATTATCACTGAAGGGGTTGAAAGACTTTCTTCAACAGGAATTACAGTAAACAGAATTTGGAGGCTCTATAATGGATAGGGTGTTTTAAGGGGACGACCGAGTTGTGATTTAAATTGAATAATTTAATCGATTTAAAAACAAAATCACATTTTCTTTGAATTAATTTTTACTAATTTTAAGAGTTTGTTCACAAATGTGTTGATTAATTGGTATTTTACACGAAATGAAAAGTGTTTTGCAAAAGAAATTATAATAAGTTTGAAATAAATATAAATCTTTTGTTAAAATAAATAAAATGAATGAATGTTTGGTTGAATCGATAGTAAACCTAAGGTTTTGTGTAATAAAGACATTATTCTTAATAATTATATGTTTTTTGCAAATGAAGCGAAAAAATACATTAACTCTAAGTCTTATCTCTGAAACACTAATTGTGATAAAGTATTGTGACTTAACTTTCAATTATTTTAACACTCAATACACAAATCAGTAACAAATTTAATGTAAAATAATTTATATTAAACTGAAATTTGATTTTTAGTCATAAATTAAAATTAATTTCTTATTCAAAAACAATTAAAACAATTAAATGAATAAAAATAAATCAAAATTAAGACATAATTTGAAATATATTTTGTTTTACATTACGAGAGAGCAGATTATAGGACAGGTTTTACTTCTTAAAAATAGATCTTGTTAATTGCTTGATCTTATTAAATACATATAATTATAAATAAGACATAAATTACTAATTATTGCTCAAAAACCTTCAAAACTGATATAACGGTTGAAAACTATTTGATAAATACCCAAAAGTAAAGCAAATGTTTGATAAAGTTTTTGAACTATTTTTTGTAATACTTTTGTCATAAAATGTTTAATAAAAATATCTATTGTTTTAAAAATGTTTCAAAAAATGTATTTAAAATTAATTTTAAAAATTCAACAATATTTCAAAACTTTTTAATTAAATGCAGAAAAAAATATTAATTATTTTCTCATTCAATTAAATGATGAAAAATTTGATAACATTTTAAAACTATAAACTGTTTGTAAAGTGCTCTTAAAAGGGGGCAAAAGGGGTTAGACATCGAATGTTTTGTAAATTTTGCTGACTTTTTGCCACAATTTGTTGAATTGATTGAAAATTAATCGTTAATTAACTATCAATGAAATGATAAATTGAAAGCACTCTATGATTGCAATGAAATCTATAGATTGAGTGAAATAAAAGTCAATAATAATTACGATTTGTTTGAGACCTTGAGATAGGAATCGGTTTACCATTTATTCATAGAAACGAGTTCTCGAATCTCTTCAGCACTTATATAACTGAAAACGCCTTAACATTAGCTCAGGTGGTATTGGATAGGAGTCTGAGTCATACAAACCCTTTTGTTTTCTCTTGTTTTTAACGCCAAAAAGATTATAAAATAGCAATGAATTCGTAGTAAAAAACATAAAACACTTGAAAATCATTTAATTTTAAAAATAAAAAAATAAATTAAATATAATATAAATAATAGAAAATAAAATTCAAAAAAGTTTTTGTTTGTAAAATAATTGCTTCAAATTGTTTGCAATGGTTTGCAATGTCTTGCAATGGTTTGCAATGGTTTGCATCACATAATTATAATTTTGTCTTTAATTTAGTTTAAAATCCAAATACTATTACATTATTATTAAATTTTGTTACTTTTCATGTCTTAAACTCAAAGGTGTTTGAGAGCTGTTTGAGAGCTGTTTGTCATTAAATCGCAAAACAATTCAAAACTCAAATAAATAGTAATTTTCGCTAAAAAGTAATGTTTTCTTGTTTTCAAACATAAGTACTAATTATAATCAAGATTTGAAAAAACTGCTGCACTTTTTGCATAGCATTGTCTGAAAAGGGTTACAAAAAAATCATTTTATTTTGTATTTAAACTTAATATTAATCATAAGTCCCTCTAAAAGCTGCCCAAAGCTTCGGTAGAGAAGAGAAGGATTGGCCGTTCATTCAATGGCACAATGAGTGAGATCTGTGTATAAGTTATAATATTATCAATAATTATATATATATTTATATAAATTTACAACAAATTGTTAGACAATAGCAATATAGGGGCTGTTTTTGAGGCACTCTATCGAAATGGCATTCATTTTATAAAATTGTTTCCAAAAAAAAGATTTACAGTTTTTTATGGCATTTATGTGACAAATGAGAGCTTTATTTATATTAAATGATCAAATGACCAAATGATCCTGGTGATGATGATTTCATGAGCCATTAATGCTATTAAATGTCTGTCCTATTAATCCTTCACTAATCGGTAGATATGGTGTTGAGTTCCAGTAGTTTCTGACACTTCAAACACATATGCAATACATAAAAGCGTTTCTTGTGTTTCACGGTTTGTCACAACCTATTCATCAGTTATACAATCAATCAATTAATCAAATGACAGGAAATGGATATAAAAATAAGAGTCGAGACAATAATAGAGGAAACGAATGGACAGACAGATGACTCACTTGTAAAATAGTGAAGTTCTCGAGGACAGAGTTCATCATATATTTTTCGGGAAGGTTTTTGAGTTTATGTATAAAATTGATCATATATTCACACATTGGAGATCTATGGATGCGGTACACGAACCGCCCGTTCTCGAACCGGGCATATTCTGTCTGCAAGGGTGAAGGGGTATAAACAGATTAAACAACAAATCAATTAAAAAACATTTCAATCGTTTATTACTTCGACTTTTTCCACCACTTGTTTGCCAAAAGAGCACACTTTGGTTGAACACGTGATCGTCATGTTCTCATTGCTCTCGTACTGAGAGGTGACGCCATAGAAAGCTCCCGATTCGTCGATAATGGATGTGTTGAGGTCAGCCCAGAACTTAACTAAGAAGAAGGCGTTTTGAGGCCCCTTATCGTGCAGTTCTTTGAGTCCGCCTTTCTTTTCGGGGAATTTATCGTATATTTGTCGAATGTCTACCGATTCTAGTAATGGATCGGAATATGTCGGGGAAAGGATACCGATGTGAACGAACAGGTGTTTGTCGTTATCGTTGTCGTGCTGTTCCATAAACGCCGAGAACTCTACTAATCGTAACTTATGTGTAGCGATAGCCCGTCCCTCCCACGCGGGACCTGAGCTAACATTGTTGTTGTATTGGCCACCAGTGGAAGCATTGAATGGTTTGATATCTTCATTAGTGGTCGGACCCACGGGTTGCCAGAACTGCGGGAAATATATAACAATTAAATCAAATTCAAACATATTTTGTGAAATTCAGTCATCTATTACCGGCAACTGAGAGTAGGCCGAGACGGGAGGGGGCGCCTGACCGAGAGTGGCCAGACCTGCAGCAGCGGCAGCGACATGAGTGACAGTGTGGTGGGCGTGAGATTTGTTCTGAAGCGCCGCGATTTGTGATGAGGTCAACGACTGTAAGGCCTTATCTTTGGCTGTCGGGTCCTGTCGGGAGTAAAACATAGAGACTATCTGTGCGCTTGACATCGTCGACATCGACTGCAGCGCTGCCTCTTTACTGACACCGGAGTCCTATTGGGGGCGAAGAGAACAAAACCAAAACAAACAAAAACAAACCAAAAGTTGCGGAAAAACAGTGCAAAACAACCAAAAGAACGGATTGCATGCGAAACCATAAGGAAGGGTAGGGAAGACATGCTTATATACCGGTGCTTATGATTAGTATTGTATTCATTGAAATAGTATTTGTTTTAGTTATCTGTTTTGAGAGTAAAGTCTAAAAACACGTAAAACTGAGAGAAAATAAGTTATGAAATGAATAAATGTTTCATTCATTCAGTGATAAGTGATTTGAAAAATAATCCATTTCTGAGCGAAGAGTTGGGAACTGAAGGAAAGCAGTGATAAAACCGTTCCCTAAGAGTGCAGTCATAAACAACTTTTTTTTGTGAATTTGCATAAACTTCTCAATGAATTTAGATTTTGAATGTTTAAGTGCTTTTGCGTTCAAATAATTAGTTAAAACTGATCTAAAAATTGAATGAAAGGCACCACAAGTTATGGGAGGTATGGATGAGCGCCAATAAAATTGCAATTTCTGTCACTATATCTCAAAAATGAATTTCTGTTTCACATAATATACTCAAAACTGAGAGCTAAGGCAACCGTTAATTGAAGTGTATATAAGAGGACAGCGTTTTATTGATTAATCATTATATAAGTAATCAATGCTTACGTTTGAGACTTTTAATTTGGATTGGATTTCCCGCGCCTTCCGTCGCGCCAACACCTGTATATGACTAGAGACTTGCTTTCGGGTACGGGTTTTACCGGTCCTTAGTTTGATATATCGAGCAATTAATTCATTCCGACCTAAAAGTAAACAACAATTCAATAAATCTTTAAAAAAAGTGGATTTCATTAAAAGCACCAAAAGTTTTAAAGTTTTGTTCAATTTTTTTGAATTAATATTTGAGAAACCGTTGCAAAAGTATAGCCTTTGATAAAAGAGGTTGAATAGAGAGTATACGGCACTCGTATAATAGCACCGATAGAACAGAATCAGTCTTCCCTTCACTTCAACTCAAAATATAGCGTAGCGTAGAGTAGAGGAAAGGAAACCGACAACACATCCCAGCGCTGTGTTGGGGTTATTGTCATTGTGTCAATTGCTCGACAATAGGCCAGAGGGCCAGACAATGATCTATCGGCCAAACCAATTGTGCGCTAACGCACAGGTCGTATGTTAAAGGAAATTGGGCTCAGATTCAGGTTGTGCTACAGTTGGCCACTAATATCAGATAAGACTCATTCATCTCATACTACAAGTATAGGCGCTCTACAGATGTTGTGCACACAGTAGTCGTCGCACAGTTGTATTGCATTGAAGTTTAGAGCGATTTAAGTAATTTTAAAAATCTATTCATACTTTGAGTAAAACATTCAAAGCTTTCAAAACATTTGAGACTAAAATTGAGTTTAGAGTTAAGACTGTCTTTGGATCTAATAATTGAGTGAAAATACTATTAAACAATTGTAAACAACATTTCATTTACAATAAGTTATGTTTGGAAAACACAGTCTCTTATTCTCTTATGATTTGAAGATTACATCAAAACTATAGCACTATTGCTAACAATTGTTAACAATCTATGCATTGCTTTACTATTTATTTTGAGTTCACTTTAATGTTGAGTTATATAACTGTTATTTATATTAGACTTCGTTTTGTTATCATTTCTAAAAAACATTTAACATTTCTAAAGCATATAATCAGTGGAAACGTATTCATGCAATGGGTTTGGTTTGATAGTAATGACTACCAGTGAGGGAAAGGTATGGAATCGGTTATAGAATAGAAGAGAAACAAAACTATAGAGAAAGCGATGAACGCCTAGCGATAGTGTCGTTACGTCAAACATATCCTCAGTTTTAATACTGTTTTTAACATTCAATACAAAACTTTGCGAGAATTCAGTGAAATGTGAGTTATATATAAAGTTATATATATTTCATATACGTCTGTATGGGTTGTATGGTATGGTATGGGCTGTATGTATGCAATGCGAGCGCTGTTATACTGAAACACAGAAATATGTGAGGAATGCCAACTCATAAGCGAAATGCAATCCAAGCAATCCATGCGATGGGACACTCCAGTGCTTCCAGTGCTTACAGATATGCTGTGATGGCTGTGAGCACAGAGAGCAGTGACGCAAGTGATGCATATTCTCTACTCTATTGGATGGAAAGGCAGGCATCAAAGAGAACTGAGAGGGAAGAGGAGAAGCATAGGGAGAAAGAGAGCGAAAGCACATCAATAGTAGAGAGAATGGCGTTTCCAAGCGATTCAGGAATGTTAGGAATGCCAGCGATTTAATTACGTTCATAGCATCCAAACAGCACTCAGACCTTATGATCAGCTCTAAAGCTCTGAAAATACTTTTTCTCTTTCGTTCAGAGTTTCACAAATGAAACTAAAAAATCATTAAATATTAAGAAATGTTAACAAAATTTCACAAATTTTTTATTTCGGATAACATTTCGGATAAGAAGTTAGTCGTCCAATGAATCCAATGTTTCCATTGGTTTCATTGGTTTCAAACAAAAAACCGATAAAAATGTTATTATTATTTGATTTTAATCTAAATTATAATAGTTTTTGAAATCCAGTGACAAAACTGAAGTAAATTTAATAAATAAATGACTTATCGATGAAAAATGAATAATAATTTGAAACAAAAGAAAATAAACGCAAAAGTGTTTCATTGGTTAAGGGATTGGTTGAGGGATACGGGTGTTTGTGGTGTTGACTGTCTTATTGCCAGTGAAGGGGGGTTTCCATCATATGCTGTTAGACTCGATACGAAAGTCAAGTTAAGAGAGTATAGCCTAAGGCCAGGAAGGAATGGAAGGAAACGATATTATCATAACATTATTATACAAACTGTACTCAAGAGTCAAGACTTATAATTATTTTTTGAGTTTAGAGTAGATTTTAGTTTTGCTAAACACTCGACACAATAACTCAGTCGTCGTTCAACTGCACGATTGGTAACACTATTAATGATATTAACAATAAATAAGTTTAATATTTATTTCAAACAACGCTATGAGTAGTGAATCAGTGAATCACTGAATCGCTGTTTTGTTTAATTTATTGAACAATACATTAAAGTATAGCTAAAGACAAGACAAACACCAATCCCTCTCTCGTTATGCTTTTGCGATCGCTTTAATAGTTTTTGTCAAAAATTTTATGACTTTTAATACCATTTTTATAATCATTCAAATTATATATCAATTTTTCAAACCCTGAATAAATTTCAAATTCAAACACTTTTTTGGATATCTTTTGTGAGAATAAATAAAAATCAAAAAATTATTTAAATTTAATTCACAATTGACTCACAAATGATCACTGAATTGAAAATGAGTTGAAACACTCGACAACTGATTAATAGGACTGACATTTAAAAGCAATAATTCATTGAATCGGTTATGAATTTAGGGCTCAAAAAGTTATCGGAAATTGTGATCAATTGAAGGACTCTTTAATTAGACACAGGTTTCTGAAGGACTAAAAGGTTTTTGGACACAAAAACCAAAAATAATATTTTGTTATAAAAATCAGTAAGAGTTTTGAAAATTATATTTAAAACTATAACAAAAAACATAGCAATCATTGAATTGATGCCAAAATATCGGTATATTTAGTAAAACAAAACTTTTTCCTAACATTTAGTTTGGCTTTTGTTTTAATGTTTTAATCAAAACTCAATTAAATATATAATTTTGTGATTTATTTACTTTTCAAATGAAATAATGATTAGATTTTTTCATTAACTTCTGGTTTCAATGGTTTCAATGATTCAATGGTTTGAATGTATTTTTAATTTTAAAAAACTTTTCCTAAACTTCTCTTCACTTAAAACACAAAATGATTAGTCATTTAGTGGTTTGCAGTGATTTTTAATCACATTTTAAATATGATTTTCAGTGGTTTTGATCATAAGTTTATGCAAACCTTAAACTATTTTTTTATTTCACACAAAAAACTGATATTTTTTTTCAAACTTGAACTTCAAATGCATTTCTCAGTGCATAGACTGCATAGACAACTGAGAAAAGAGAGAAAACGAGTGAAAAGTGGATTCAGTTTTCAAATAATGAATTCATTTCTGTATTTAATATTTGATTTGTGTTTCAAAAGCCATAGAAAGTCATAGAAAGCGTGAAATGACTTCAAAATCAATATTTAGTTTAAAATTAATTGCAAAACAAAAAGTAATATTGAATTCAAAAACTAACGCAACGTTTGTGTAGTTTAGTAGTAGTGAAGGGGTTAAGGGGTATAAAGTTAAGGGGTATAAAATTGGATCAACACTTACCATACATTTTGCCCTCATCTGAGAGTATGATCTTACGTCTACCACAGGGGGGATATATGGCCAGTGCCTCCTAAAAGCCGGTTTGGGTTAACACAGTAGACAATGCCTGAACCCCTGCACCCTTACCTGAAAGCTCTGTTCAATGTCTGGACTCCAGACGCCCTCAGCGTCGGATCCGCCGCCCGAGCCGTTGAGATCATTGAGATCACCGGAAATGGAGTCTTGAGACGAGTCATCAGACATTTTGGTGATAATAGTTGTGGTTATTGTGGTTATTGTCGATAAGGTTTAGTCCAATGATTGTATCAATTGTTGTCTCAATTGTTGACAAAAAGTGATTAAAATATTATTAAATAAATAATAATTAAATGAAAATAATCGACAAAAAGTAGTTTGTCTTCAGTTGTCCTCACATTCAAACAAATTGAGACAAAGTTTGTTGTTTTCAATTCAGTCTCTCTTTCTTTGTTATGTTTGAGACGACAGACAAATACGGAGCAAAAACTGAGCAAAAACTGAGCAAAAGGTGGTTTGACTGGAAATTCCAGTGCGAGTGCCACACAAATGCCTCACAAATGCTATAATGCTATGCAAACTATGGTATGAATTACAACTATTTTATAAAGAATTTTGTCCGAGCACACTGACATCTGTACCAGGCTCACACAAACATTTATGCCATCATCACTATGCCGTCATCGTATACCGTAGTGATAATGTAACAAGCTAAATTTTATTCAATTTTTATTTTTGGTTATTTATTGATTCATTTCACCGATAATTAAATGAGAAAAAACACCCTTTTTATTGATTTTTCAAATTAATTTAGTTTTTCTTCAATATTAATGAAAATATTGTGAAAAATGGTATTTTTTTTTCATTAATTTGTTTATATTTTTGATCTAAACTACTATAAACTTCAAACACTTGAATCACACCCACAATAAAATTGTCAATTTTCAGACATAACTCATAACAACTAATGCAATGTTCGCCGAAGGGGTTAACGAGAAAAAGGGGTTGTTTTCCAATATCTGTGTAATATTTATAACGATTTTTCTTTTGACTTAAATTAAAAGTTTTTGATTAAAAAAAGTAACAATTTTTTCAATTATGCAAAAAACGTGTCAATGATTTGCAATCAAAGTTACATTAAATAAACAAAAATGTTTTTAAAATAATTTAAATTTAATTAAAAATAATTAAATTTTTGTTAAATAATTGATTTAATTATCTAATATCTGGAGTAATCTCTAAGAACAAGAAAAATACCCCCTTTTGGTTACCCCTGTCTTGACTTTTAAAGTGATTGTAATTTTGATAATATTTAAGATTGAGTTGAATTTACTTTTTATTTAAAGTCATAAAAACTAAAAATAAAAATAATTTCAAAAATTAAATAATTAAAACCAGAAATGCTTTGCAAGTATTCAAACACACTTTGCATGAAAATCTCTAGACTTCAGGTGTAAATGAATATAAATTAAGTATTTAATGAATTCGCGTGAAAAAATTGCAGAAGAATTGTCCCTGTGCTGTTAAGGACAATATAATTGATTATAAATACAATACTTTTATATATTTTTAGTTTAGTTTTTGTCTCCACTTTAATGTTGAGAACCGTTGAGAACCGATCCAAAAGTCAAAGACATTAAAACATATTATTTTCTCATTTCATAGCTTTTATCACAAAATGAAAAACTATTTGAAACAATATTTTCCCAAAGATTTTGATTAATTTGGAAATTATTTAAAACTCATTTGAGTTTAACATAAAGTGATAATAAATTTGAGGAAAAATTAATTTGTTTTAACAAAAAACAGTTTAATTAAACTTAATTGCAAACAATTTCCGGAAATAAATCTCTGCCTGAAATGTCAGTGCTGTCAGAGTTAGACAAACATTTGCTTCAAAAATAACAAAAATACTTATTATTTTGAAAACACATAATATGTTTAGTCTTTCCTCTAATCAATCAATTTGTATGTCTTGTGATAACAATGTTAACCATTTTCTCAATGATTTTATATGGTTTTCACTCAAATTGTAATTCACTTCAGATTAAAACAAAAAATTATTTATTTAAACGATTGACTCAAATATAAAGTGCTTTTTTCAGTATCAAAATCCAGGGTTAAGGACAGGTATTACTGAAGTGTTTTAGATTATTATTTTACATTTATTTCTGGTTTTTAACACAATTAAAAACAAAATGACTTTATATTCACAACATTTTAAAAATTAAATATTTATTATAATTAATATATTTTGTAATCGTTTCTTAAAATCAAAAGGACAGGAATGGGTTAACAATTTCTTCCAAGGGTTTGGATTTTTATTTCAGTGAGAAAATTGTTTATCTCTTAAACATAAGGGAAAACTTTGCACCTTGGTTTTTGGTCACTATCCTTAAACGGAAGTGCTATTAATGAAACATAAATTCTAACGAATAGTTTCTCTTCAAGTTTATGAGCACTTTATGAGCACTTCCACCCCTGAATGCAATAATATTATAGATTATTAACAGTGAATAGGATGTGAAACCTTCAAAATCCCATCCCTTTCCTGAGATATGAAATAACTTTAGTTAACATTTGAGGAAATTTTTAAACAATTCAAATGTGATTCAAAATTTTGTAAATCTTTTGCAAATTGTATTCATTTCTAAAACTAAAAAATCTTTAAATAGTTTTAAACATAATTTAATAATAATTACAATAAGATTGTGATAAATAATGATTGCATTCATGAAAAGCAAATAAAATTGTTTTAATATGTGTTCAGTAGTTATGAAAGTCATTCAAGAGTTTTTTAAACGCTTTAATTAATGGGAAAGTCAGGTACCGGAGCCCAGTTAGTCCAATGTCAGACCTGACACATACTCCAACTGCACCTTCAAGTCTAGGCTTGATTTGAAGCAAATGTATTATAATTAAGATTATGTTTAAACAACTATATTGTGAGACAACTGTAGTCTAAGTTTGCTTTTATTTATTTGATAATAATATTCATTACTTGATTTCAAACTTGAATTAATGAAAGGAAATGTTGTGTCAAATAGTTTTGGCTTTATTTCTGTTTCTCAGCAATGGATCAGAAAATATAATAAAAACTTATTATTATTTGTCAATAATTTGTTTCAAGGCTTAGTTTACTTTCATAACATTCAGGGGTGTTTTGTTTTCTTTTCTTTTTATTATGCATTTGTCAGTTGTTCTCAGTTTCTTAGAAATACCATTGAATTTAATGATTGATTTTATAATGAATCAGTGGTTTGGGGATACATGTCATACCACTGCCTATAGACTAGAAGTTATGTTAAATAGAGATAAAAATAAAATCTTTTGTAATATTTTAAAGTATTTTTTATTTTCATTAAAAAAACAAATATTAATAACATTTTCAATGAAATAAAAGTTTTGCGAATAAATTGTAAACAAAATAATAATTCATTTGTCAATAAAATACATTATTTTGTAGTGATTTTCAAGACATAAACCCATTGAACACCACTTCCAGGGTTTATAGTCGGGAAAGTAATGAGAGTTCCGGCGCCGGACGGCTTGAACTCCAGATTCCCTTTAACCCCCAACAGTTGTATTGTGTCCACAGTTTTGCTATCAATCGCTCCCAACAGTAGTTGATTGGTTTGCGGCCATTCAAGTACTATAGAGTAGACCACTTTGTCTTTGTTTGTATACCTATTGAGACAATTATTTTTAAAAATGCAATAAGAGATGAAAATCAATAATGATTTGATAGAGAATATGCACCAGGCTATTTCACTCTTCCACATTACCAACACATTATTCATAAAGACTTACAAATTGTAAAATATTTTGAAAAAATTATTTAAAAATAGACTAAAAGACCTCCAAATAATCAAAACAAACTAAAAAAGGCTAAATTTAAATCCATATTCTATACCCCTGTATACCCCTTACCAAATGTTTTTAGTTATTGTGTCGTTTTGATGAGTCCAGGGTTTACTTGAATAAATAGCCTCTCCATTAACGGATAGCCAATCACCCAATTGTCTCAACCTTTCTTCAAATATGGGAACAATCCTTCCGTCATGTGTTGGACCGATATTTATCAACATATTTCCTCCGCAACTGGTTTTCAATACAATTATTACTATTAATTGAAATAAATTAATAAATCATTGAATACCTGACGGTTTGAGCCAAAGTAGTGATGAGTTCATGAATGGACAGGTAGTCACTGAGTTGGGAGTCCCTTCTGAAACCCCACGAATACCTGTCAACAGTCATTCCATTCTCCCACTTATGTTCCTGTAGTACGAGCGGATTGAAACGGTCATCACAGCTATAAAAACCACCATGCTTACATCTCGTACCAATACCTGTGCACAGTTTGCTTTAGTTTAATAATCAATATATCGATTAAACTCTAATTGTTTACCCCATCTGTCATTCGTAACGACAGTGTCCTTAACTGGACTATCGTTGTAAAGCCAGGCCAAGAAGTCAGTGCTGTTCCAGTAGGTGTCCGGTGCCTCCCATTCGCCGTCAGACCAAATGATTTCTGGTTTGTAAGTATTGATTAATTCTTCCAATTCTGGTCGGGCTTTGAACTAAAATAAATAATTTACAATTAGAGGCAAATCTACCCTTAATTTTAAACCCCTGATAAAAGAGCCAAATTTCTTACGTTAACAAAGTCTCGACTCTTATAAGATGTGCTCTTATCTCTCAGATAGAGGGGATTAAACCATTCAAACAATGAATGATATGCTCCAAACTTCATGCCATGACTTCTGACAGCAGTCGCCAAATCACCTGAACATTTGTTTTTATAAAAGTTTAAACAATTTTATCTAAAATAAACAATTTTATCTAAAACAAGGAATGAGTCAAGCCTATAATTTCAGTTTTCAGTAAAGGTAATTTTTTAAATTTTTAGAAATTTGAAAATTTTGAAAAATATTTGAAAATTTCAAATTTTTAAAGTATTATTAAAGTTTCTCCCTTCAGCGGGGGGGGGGGCCATACACACATACACACACACATACAAAACGATCAAACTATATATTTCAGTTCCTTCGGAAAACTGAAATTAATAAAAACACATTTATATTGATTTGAAGTTTAGATTTTAAACTCATATTAATATCAATTGATTGTCACTTTTGGACACAAATTATATAATCAATTATGAATAGAGACGTCAATGAATTGAAATCAATAATAATTGTTAACAAAAATAAAGACTAAAAAAGTATTGAATAACTAATTATTGTTGAGCTATACCTAATAAATCCCTATTAGGTCCCACGTCCATTGAATTCCAATTCCATGATGTTTTTGATGGCCAGAGAGTGTATCCCTCGTGATGTTTAGTCGTCAATACAACATATCTAGCACCGGACGCCCTGTGCAATCATTTTTGATAAATTAATTGTCATTTAATAATTAATAAAATACTTGAAAATCTCCGCCCATTTGTTTGGGTCATAGAATTCTGCGGTAAACTGTTGTGCAAACTCTGGATAAGTGAAGTTAGGCTTATAGTTCTTCTCCATAAAACTGTTCGCCCACTTGTCCTTGCTCCCTTTCCAGGCCCACCTATAGATAGGGTTATATTAAATACTTTTTAATTATGGAAAATATAATTTTAAAAATGTTTAATACAGACCAAAACCACTCGTTTCCAACTGAAGGGACAGAAAAGACCCCCCAATGCACGAAAATACCAATTTTTGAGTCATCGAACCACTGAGGAAGGGGTCGACTGTCTATTGACTCCCAATTTGCAGTATATTTAGCGATTTCATTGTCATTCTGTGGCAAACAATTGACAAAAAGTATTATTTGAAGAAAACTAAGAAAACCTTTCATTGAATTCATTTTGAAATGAAAATCAATTGTCTTCTGAGTTATAAACAACTCTTTTATAGCCCAACGCTTGGAAACAAACCACAAATCCTATTGCTTTGCACTTCAGTTCAGATCAATCGATAATAACATACCATTGGATGACATGTAATGACAATCAATCAAAAAGTACTCAACTTTTATCGAAAACTCAATAAAGTTTTGAATTTTTGGATTATCTCGTGATTAATATAACTTCAAAACCATTGAATCGATTTAAAGTGAATTTACTTTTGTTACTAACCAGTTAATAACTGTACCAGGTATTATTGATTCAAAACAGGGGTAGACTTACCCTGTCTTTACCTTTACTCTCACATTCCATACAAACATTGATCCAAGTGTTTTGTGTCAAAGCTTTTGATAATAAAAGCACTTTAAGACAAATAACTTCATTAAATATTTGATAACCAAAGCTGCAAACAATACAACCAAGATACATTATCACTCATTAAATGGTGACATTGATGAGTGACAATGAATTTGAGATTGTGGTGCAGAATATCATTTAAATTTAAATGTCTGTGTAAATTGTGTGCAATTATGAAAGGTAACTTCAATTCACATAAACTTTGCTTAAATCTGAGAATCAATATAAGAGTGAAAATCTTGATGTTTTATACTTTTGCCGTAAAATGACATTTCTTCAAATTTGATTTAAAGAAAAGGTTTAGTATATTGACGTTAATTCAAACAAATCATAGTTTGAACAAAACATTTGTCATTTTTGCAAATAATTTGAAAGGATTTAATAAATTTTAACCCCCTTTCCGACCAACAGGTGGTCTATAACTCAAATACTGTAGAGAAAGAGTAAAATGAATTAATAATTGAATTAAATTTAATTTAAATATCAATTAATATACAAAACAAACAAAAACTAAATTCAAATAAATTAATTCAAAAAATCATGATTTCATTCAAAAAATGGTTTCAATGAATGCAAAACTGTATATAAATTGTGAGAACTTATAGTAAAAGTAATTATAATATGAATTACATATGAATTACATATGAATTACAAGTCATTTCATTAATTCATTAAAATTTTGTTAAAACTGTTTTCAATTAATTTAATTATCGGTAAAGTCTGGCCAAACATCGGAAAGAAGAGGCGATTATCTTCGGGTTATTTGCTCTGAAAGACAAACATTTAATTAAATTATATTTTATTTGAATTAATAGTAAAATAAAGTAAAAAATGATTACTTAATAACATTTGTGTAAAATTCTTCTAATTGGTCGGCACTGGCAGTCATTATAGTCGCACTGTTCTGCGCCGGAACTGACTTCAGGGAAAGGGCTAACCATTCCTTAATTAACTGTCGATAAAAATATTCAATTAATTTGTCTTAAAGTAAAAGCAATGAAAATGACATACATTTCTGTCCCACGAGATGAGGATCCAGAGTATGTCAGACATATCGGGGACCAAATACGTCGGCAAATGAAAAAGTGTTGCATTGATTACGGCGTCGACTAATCGTTGGCCTAATCTTTCTTTAATTAATTTGTCGATCAATTCCTTCGAGTATTTCGTATCAATTAATTCAATAACGAATTTCACGACCGAATTGTTGGCCTCTCTGTGGTCTAAGGGTATGGACGCCAAAGTGAGGTTCAGTATGTTGTCTAGCATTTGGTTATTTAGGAAGGACTCTGGGCACTTCTGCAGAAACCTTGTTAGACATACCATTCAATTAATTATCAATTTAAGACACCTTTCCGTTTGAATACATACCTTGTGCACAGTCTGAAGAAGTCATCGATGGTGTCGGGATGTAGTCTCAGCTGGGATTCACACAACAGCTTAAATGTGGTCAAAGAGAAGGCCTAAGGAAGTGATAAAACAATTGGTATTTGCATTGAAGTAAGCAATTGAGTGAACAATACGTTAAGCATTTGTATGAGTCCTGCAGTTGTGGTCAACTCTAACTCATTTGCAAACTCGTCGACTAAAATGGATCCCAAGTATAGGAATGAAGAATGTTTTGGGAACTGTTGATAAAGGGGTACGATTTGGTTGACAATAGGGTGCAAAAGCCACGACGGCCTGAAACAACGGATTACGAATCGCAAACAACGACAACATCTCTCAATCAACTGAGGATTAGTGGCCGCGTGTTCGGTGAGCGCCAGACTGACCAATGGCCACAACTGCTCGTTGAGTAATGGTATTAAAAGCGGTGATTGAAGTGACGACTCATTTAAACGAAGTTTCCTAAAAATGGCTGCAATTCTGTCGAAGTAAACGGCATTCCAATTGGCACTCGATTTGCTGTTTGCCATCTCTTGGAGTTTAGACAAGTGTGGACTCAATAGCTGTGCCACCAATTGGTCCTGATTTTGGTTTGTCGTCGATATAATAGCGGCGCAACACTGAAGCAGATTATTGGCCGCCTCTTCGTTCTTAATGAAGTCTATTTGACAACAGATTTGAATCAGAATTGAGACTAAGTTTGCGTTTCCGGTCAAGTGCTGGGAAGCACACGACTCTATTATGCTCTGTAGTGATTGGGCGGCACAGGAAGACAACTCTTCATTTTTATAGCCGTTAGATATCATTCTTAAGAGAAAGTTGAGGATAGAGTCCAATAACATTGGATTACTTTTAAGCCAATCCGAGAGTTCGCCTAAAATACTGCAAATCGTGGCATAGATTTGGATGTGTTGTCCACTGACTTCGAGGGAAGAGTAGGTCAAAACCAAATGTATTAACTCAGAGATCAATTGGTTGTCTATTAAGGCATCCCTTTCACTGATAATACAGCTAATGATGAATAGATTGGATTCAATCACTTCCCAGGCGTTGGTCTGCTTTATGGCATCGATTATATTATTACCCAGAATATAGTTCTTCACGCCTACCGTTGCGATCACTTCCTTCACTAAGTCCTTCACTCGACACCTCAGGTCATACAAATCAGATCTGGAGTCCAACAGCCCGTCGGAGTCGGTCTCCAGTTGGCAATGTCTGGTGAGACTGACCAGCAGTCGGTTGCAAACGGGAACGAAAGTCTTTAACTCTCTTTTGTATATGAGTTCACAGAATCGGTACCAAAAATGGAAAGTGATTTCCGAGACCTCGATGTCGTAATGTCCGACACAATTGAGCAAAAGGTGTAAAAGCTTTAAATCCACTTCATTTATGATGAGGGGGTCGACAACCGATTCCGCCAATTCGGTGAATATTCGGGTGTAGTTCTCAGTCTTACCCGTGTCTTCATTGGCCACCGAATGATGGTATGCCGGCTCTAAGCCATAGACCTGATTGAGTACGTAATGAGTCATTTGTTGATATTTAACGTAGTCTTCGCACAGTATGGCTGCGCTGCAGACGGTGTCCGTCGCGCTGTCGTGAATACTGGTCGGGCAGTCGGGGTTCCGTAACGACTCAAAAATTGCGGTCAAAATCGGTTCAATTTGATTGATATCCGACTTATTAATGATGTGAAGCCAAGCGCCTAAACATTGGTATACTTTTGATATTGTCTTTTCAGACGACTGTCCACTATTTGACTGCAAATTCATTTTCGATTCATTTAGTGTTGTATTCAATAGATTCATGACTTGAGGGGAAATGGCGTTCAAGTAATCGTTAATCGCTTCCCGTCTTCTGGAGTCCACTTTCAATGTATTACGACTTCCTTCCAGTTCTTCGGCCAAACAGATGAGTATTTCAACCAAAACCGATGGATTGGACACTTGAGTGGCCAACTCCTCGATAGGGTTCGTCCAATTCGGCACTAAAATGGCTTTTGAGGCCAAAGAGTAGTTGTTATTGAATGCAAACATATGTTAACCAAATATGGGATCAATTGATACCTAAGTAAGTGATCGCAAGACAGAGCTGTGTCTGGACTACAGTCTCTCCGATGGACTTCAAGTGATTGATAATCGAGTCCTTGAGTGAGGAATAGCTGTCTTCAGGCAACTCATGGAAACAGTTCTGGATTTTCGTCCTCAGAGTCTGTGCCGCAAAATAACAGGAAGCGGTGTCTGAGTTGTTGATCAGCAGCTGATCCGCTATTTTCCAGCCATAGATCGAGTGCTGAACCGATTCTAACCATTTAGAGGCCATCTCTTTGGACTCGCCGTTGGTTTCCGTGAAATAAAGGGTACGAATCAGTGAATAAACTGTCGATAACTCCGGCATTGCATCCAATTTTACGGCCATTTCTTGTCTTCAAATCAATAAAATGTAAAAAAGATTTAATAAATAATAATTAAATTAATTTTAAAAAACATTTGTTTTCATAAAAATTGTCTCAAAATATGATACAAAAGACGCCATTATTTGGTCTTTCAGTGAAAGCATTCATACATTCAGTCATTCTTTGCGTTATTTTTGTTCACAATTTTGTCAATCATTTCATTGTTTTCAATGTTTTATTCAAATATTTTTCTACAAAAAGCACTTAAACTTCGATTCAATTCAATAATCGGTTATAAAATGCATTGAAAAACACATTTTAAAGATTATTATAAAAAAGTTTACATTTATTTCACTTTTTATATCATTTTAAGTACTTTTTGTAAAAATAATTTCAAATATAGTTAAACTGTTTTTAGAAATTAAATGAACCGGTATATAGATATTGACATTTCCTTACATGTATTAGGCAATATACCTTGATCAATGTTTTAAATCTGCATGCTAAGTTATTTTAGTACCCGGATTAGTGTTTGATGAATAAATTGCCATAATTTTAAAATTCAAATGTTTTTATCATTTTTTTGTTAAAATATATGAAACAAAACCTAACTTTCAATCAATTTTTTGTGTCATTTCTGACATTTAATGCACTTTTCATTGCATTTGAAATGAATTGAAAGAAAATAACAATAATTTTAATGTTTTTTATGCGAAACTCAATACAATCTAACAATTTATACATTAGTTTGTGAGCTATTTATGTAAAACTCAGTCTTCAAACAGATGTAAAAATTTATTGATTCTTACGCTTAGAGTAGAGAACAGTGTTTTGCACTCTATTGTCAACACAGGAATCACAGGAATCACAGGAATCACAAGAATCTCAAGAATCGATGCCTTGGATTGAATTGATGTCAAAAAAGAGTCGAACAATAACTTTGAGAAAACTTTTAACAAAATTAACAATTTTTCAAATTTCACTCAATTTCTTATATTATCAAAGGGTGTGAATCTAAATTATACCCTTAATATGGTATATGTGTTGACCCGAAGAAACCATCATTTAATCTACATTTGAACTCATAATCCTCTGACCTTTTATTAGTGAACGCATTGAGTATTTCATTGAAGAGTTTCTGTTATAAGAAGTTTAGGTTTAAATTTGTTTTTCATATCATTTTTGGTTTAAAAATGTAATATTATATTACATTTGATGGCATTACTGCTTAAAACATTGTTTATTTTGAACTATGCTGGGTTATTATTTGTTACTTTGAAGAGGAATTTATAAAATTCTCAATGACTTTATCATTGAATCTTTGATTTCACTAAAAATATGAAATAAAGAAAAAGTCTATTCAATCATGAGTTCAGATCTTATAAACAATATTTCATTTTTTAGTTTCAAAGTATATTTTTAGTGTCAAAAAAATATATAAAAAGTTTTACAAATGCTTTAGAAATACAGAAATCAATTGTTTGATCAATAATACAGTTATTATAATAAACATAATTATTGAGTCTAAAAAGCATTGTATAAAAATGTTATAAACTTTTTTTTGATTGATTTATATTTCATTCAAAACAATATTTAAGAGTATTTTTGTTTCTTTGTTTCAAAATATCAATAAATTATAAAGAATTGATGAAAAGAGTGTTATTTTTAGTTAAATAATAGACGAAAATGTTTGGATACGAGTGAAGACCATTTGAATTGCAATTTAAATGCAGGGAATGGCAGGCATTAGCCATAAGGCGTGCAAATTGTGTGCACAAAACAAATTATGATAATATTGTACATAAATATGAGAATTGATAGAAAGCTGACTGTTTTTCGCTGTTCTCTCAGCACTTATAGCTAATTTGAAAAATCGATTTTCACCTCAAAAGTGATTCCCAGATCTTCTTAAGTAGTCTTTGCATAATAGTATCTGAACTATGTTTGACATCAGATAGCGAGTGAATAGCACCTGATTTTTATCTTTAAATCTTTATTACAATAACAACTGAGGTGACCAAGCTAGAGTTAGAGTTTGAAGGGTATTGAGGCGTAAACATCAGTCTTTTGAAACCTTTTTATTTTGATTAAAATTATGTTTTATTTTTGCATTAATTTTATAAAACATTTCTTATTATTATAATTGAAGTCATAATGTATTGAAAATTAAATTCATTGAGAAATATGAATGAATTGTTTGTATAAAAGACTATTTTTGGCATTTCTCAGCACTGGACCCCCAGTGCTCTTCTGAGAAATGGACGAAACATAACAACCATTATTGCAATCAATTAATTGGAAATAAAGAAAAGTTTTATTTTGAAAAAGATGTCATTATTTGAGTCTTTAAATAGTTTTGAACAAAAGTTTGCTTACAATTAGACATAAAAAATCATTTGAACTCAAATATTGGATTCACTTTATTGTGGATTAAAATGACTTTGAGTTTATCTTGAAAACTAATATAAATGATAAACAGAGAGAGAGAGAGAGAGAGAGAGAGAGAGAGAGAGAGAG
>JAQGAT010000324.1:0-37835 GCA_034687845.1 Pantelozetes paolii
ATCAATTATTGATTAAAAGTTTAATGACTTTTGAATTGAATTTCAATACCTGTGGACACAATCCCAGAGAACTTCTGGCGTTTTTGGTTGCGCTCACGATATCAAAGCCATTGACAGTGATGTGACCGGAATCGGGTGGGAATATACCGGTAATCATATTCATTGTTGTTGTCTTTCCGGCGCCGTTGTGTCCTAACAAAGCAGTTATTTGTCCGTTGAATATATTAAAGGTCACTCCATGAACACCCTTTCCTCCGCCAAACTCTTTGTATACTTGTGTTAAACAAATACTTTTTTTGGTGTCTTTGGGTTCGGACTCAAAGTCTGCACTATTTTTTGAAGACTTTTCAATATCAATGACTGAACTCTTTTTCTTTGGACAGCAATAGGAGGGAAGGCATAGGAAGTAAAAGGGTTTGGGAACTCCATACTGAAACGGCCAAACAGAGTCCAAATAATATATGAGAAATGCATACAAAAACCAAGAAATCATTTGAATCCCAATCACTTCAGCCATAATTATGTGACCAAATATTGATGTCTTCGTAAACAGGCCTTCAATTGTGATGTCTATGCCTTCATAATGCAATTGACCCATAAGTGACAGAACCCACATGAGAGCAATGGTCGGGTTTAAGCAACATATGAGACGTAAAAAATGGTCTTCTTTTGATCCCTTACCAGAGATAGGATACGCAAACATGAGTCCCAACGCAAAGATTCCAATGAATACTAAGCTCATCACTAGGACTCCAAACACCGGGCGATTGAATACTGTTGTGATTGTCATACAAAACAAAATCGTTTGAATGCCATAAACCATGAAAATAGTGAAGAAGAGGAATGGATTGATGCGATTGAAGATTGGTTTTCCATCTCCTAATCCCATGGTTTGGATTCCAACACTGAAGAGGAATGAGAAGACAATGCTATGGATTATAATGACAATCAGGAAATTGATGAAATGTGATGACCAGAAGACCCAATCAGACATTCCCATCATTCGCAACAACTCTTTTGCTTTATTTGCCTTTTCATCGGTTATTCGTTTGACAATCAGTGGACAGAAGACAATATAAGAGATGACGAAAGCGATGGCCAATAATAAGCCTCTATTAAAGGCCGAAGACGGTGTGGACGGATTACCTGGGCGCCTCGATGTCACAAATCTAAAAGCCTTTATGTGTTTGACATTTGTTGTCTTAGAGTTGCGGTCTTTAATCACTTTTCTCATAAACGCTTCGTTGATATAAGTCTGAAGTTTGCATATATATGTCGGATAGACTTCCGTTTCATTTCTTTGGTAGTCATTAGTGGTTTCTTCGATCTCATTAGTTCTCTCAAGAATTCCCACTTTGACAGAATTGGTCACTAATTTGTAGTCAAATAGTTCCGAGCCTTCATTGAGATAGTGATCAAAAACAATACCAATTGTCGTCAAATTCTTCTGAGATTTCTCTGCGATTCTGTCCTTCATATCACTGAATGGCATCACTTCTGATGTCTTAATGTGAATGAAATCCATAAAAATGTGGACCAAATCATCGGTGAATGCATTGCTTGGAGTGTAGTATAGAATGGTTGGCGGTTTGTCTAAATTCAATCCCGAGGTGTTGTCAAAACTCACAATCATTTGGACCGAGGATTTTCTATCTTTATCTCCAGTGCCATAATAGAGAGGTGGACCTTCGGGATCTCCGGGACCTCCGGGATGGTCAGGTGGAGGTCTGTCAGGCGGGCCATAATTCTTCATGTCAGGGAGGGCTATATTCCTACATAGGTATGCAATTAAGATACACAAACCCAACGGCAAAAACACTTCAAACACAGTAGTGATTGGATTATAGACTCTAATCAACCAATTCTTCCACAAAAGTGCCAATAATTGTCGAAAAAATGCCATTTTATGGCAGAATTGGGTTTCAATTCAAAGTATTTATTGAATTAAACAAATCAATCGATGGTTTAATTGGTTTTGATGTGAAGACAATTGAATCAATACTTTAATTGCGGATAAAATCATTTATTTTTGTCGATTCATAAGAAATCTGTTGAAAATTCTGTTCAAAACTATTTGAATCGAAAAAACAGTTTTCATTCACATCTCGTGAACACTGAGTTTGAATTGAATTTTCATTCAAAAGGAAATTCATTTGAAATTTTGAAAACAGTTTTCAAATAATTGTTTGATTATCTGATTAACCATTGAATGAATCGATGCCTCAATCCATTGGAATAACAATTATTGTCATTTGGTTTGCAATTATTGTTTGGTTTCTGATTAGTCTTTGTCTCAATTATTGTCGTAAAAGAGTTGTAACAAAAGTATTACAAAAGGGAATAAAAGAGGACGGATTGGGATCGCAAAGGGAATACTTTAGATACCTGTGCGAACCAGTGTTCAGTCGTCCCTCTGAAGAGTTTGATCTGAAGGAATCAGTGGTTACTATTGAGTTGATTCACATCAACCAAAGGAAAGAAAAGATTAAATTACAGACAATTGAAGTCAACTTTAAGACCGGAGCAGAAAAAACACGCGACTTATGCTGTTCTCAAGACATCAGAGCTTTCTTTGAGATAATTCGTCTCAAAGTTCTTCCGCCGATCACTAGAGTAAGAGCTATTCATAACTGCTCTAAAGGTTTGTTCATTCAATCCATTCATTGTATAATTGATTTCACTTTCAATACATTATTCAATAGATTCTCTTATATTCCTCGACGGTATTGAAATCAATGACCAGAAGTCTGGCGATAGACTGTTCTTTACGGTCAATGCATACATCCATAGGTCAGACATAAAAGCAGCAATTGTTCACAACATTAAACCACAAGAACTGCTGTTTTGTACGAAACAGACCTTTTTTCCGGACTTTTTGACCACAAATGTTGAAACCTTTGGCACAAAAATCCCAAATCCTGTGAACAGTTATGAAGACATAAATGGAGTAAAACTTTTACCAAAACTAAATTCATTTGAAGTCTTGGTTTTCAATACATTTCTAATCCATTTGTCATTCACTCTAATGATTGCATTGTTTGACAATTTCCAAGACCAGAGGAAAAACAGTATTTGGATAACTGTGTGCACAGGGATGACAACGCCATCAGTTACACAACTCATCGCTTATGTCTATCGTGTGGTAATCAAAAGCAATTACAACTCGAGCTGTAGTCCAATGAAACTCGAGTCCAATGAGTGGTCAATGTTTTGGCAATTCTTTCGGTCGTTTTATTTGACTCTTTTTCTCTCCATATCTCTGTTGTTATCGATATTTGATGTGCTCTTCATATCACAAGACTTCAAACTCCAGATCCAAATGAACGGCTTTTCTGAAGAAATGGTTCTCTTATTGTATTTATTTCTTTGTCTTACCATTGCTTACACTCTTTGGTTATCAGTGTTTGCTTTAATCCGATATTCCTATCGATTCTTAGTCTTTAAACAATCGAATCCAGAATCAGAAGAATTGGGGGAAAAGAGAGAACAGACAAACACTAATACTGTTCCTACCGTTCCTCCAGAGGCCTCAGAGAAAGAGAAGACCACGAGATCAGCAAAACCCGACAAAGAGTTGGCTAAACCGCCTAAAAAAGTGGATCAAAACAACAAGTCTTTGAACAATAAAAAGAGTACAACAGAAGACGACAGTTATGCCACTGAAAGGTCAAAGTCTGATGATTTAAACACCGGTAGTGTTATCGTAAGGCCGACCCAATCGCTCGGCTATATCGACCCCGAAATCTTCAGACTCTCAGAAAGTCGTATCGATTCTCAAAATGACAACAATTTTGACAAAAAATAAATTAAAAATTTAAACAATATTTCAATCGTTTTATAAATGAATTGAAAATTAATCTAAAATTGCATTCATTTTAACAAAATTACTGATAATTTGTGAATAAAATAAACATTTCTTTCATTTTTAATAAAAATTATTTAATTTAATGACAAAATTATCGTTGCTTTTGACAAAAGAGTAATGAATTGAATGAAGAAATTGTTTTAAATAATCAGAAATTGAAATAAAAAGTGTTTTTCGTATAAAATGTTTGAAAACTTCTGAATTAACTGTGAATTCAATGTTTGAATCAATTCTTAACTGATTTTATAATGCGTTTAAAAGTAATGCCAAAAATATTAACGAAAATTCAAGTGAAACGAAGTTTTGACTGATAGTAGTCTATGACAACCTGTGGACAACTGGCCAAACGGGAAAACCAACACAAAATTACAATCAATTCTTAAACACAATTAAGGGTTGACTTACTGTTTGTTAAGTGAATCGGCGTCAACGACATCGCACCTGTCATTTGCGGGCCATTTGATTAGAAAACAGAATTTGTTTTGTTTTGTATAAAACGCTGAAATGATTTTAGGATTCGTTTTGCTGTGATTGAGAGGAAAGGGTTTTATAACTGAGTTCTTAATGTCAACAAAACCCGGTTTTTTCATATCTAATGATCCGTTATTGAGAGACAGAGCGTTAGATATCTCTGAAATATATTGTGAAGTCTTTATGTCAACATAATTACCGATTTTAGACAAACCGGACATCACTTCGGGAATGGCCTCACATTCGGGCGAAGACTTACCCGAATCAATCAACCCATTTGTGACACTTTCTTGCGGTGACGTTACCTCAGCCTCCAACTGCTCTTCCAACTCATGTGACACTTCTTCGGGCGCCGGAGTACTGATGATGGCGTCCAAAGAGTCGGTAGAGTTTGTCCTCTTATTACTCAAACCATTATTGGAATTATTGTCGTCTTTGGACTCATTCACCGAATTCTGAATACTTTCATTGAGTTTCTTAAGTCTGGCCTCTTTGGCCCGTTTAGGTCCGGGTCTGTTGACAATTGTCTTAATCTGGTCTTCATTTGAAGTACTCTTTTTAGGACTACTTTTGTTATCTTTCTTGGAATCGATGTCTTCATCACTAGATTTTGAATCACTTTTCTTCTCATTATCTTCAGTGGTATTGTCTTCACCTTTACTTTGGTTAAGTCGAGCCATTTGGGCCTCTTTTGCTCTCTTAGGCCCGGGTTTTGACATTATTTTCTCTTTTTCTTTTTCAATGCTTTTCTCTTTATTCGTATCTTTAGATTCTTTCCTCTTCTTCTGGTCCTCATCTTCAGAGTCATCTGATTTGGACTTTTGCTTATCGTTAGAGTCCTCGTCATCGCCTAAAGTAATGGTTGTCTTCGGCCCTGGTTTTGGTGTCGAAGCCAGTCTCGCAAGTCTGGCCTCTTTGGCCCGTTTGGGACCCGGTTTAGAGCGAATCTTCTGTTCAGAATCCGAATCCTTTTGTTTGTCTACTTTTGTCTTCTCTGAGTCTGAATCCGAATCTTTAGACTTCTTCTTGTCGTTGGAGTCGTCGTCCGAATCGATGTCTTTCTTCTTATCTTTAGACTTATCGTTGGAGTCATCGTCTGAATCACCGCTTCTTTTCTTGTCTTCAGATTTATTCTTATCTTCGGAAGGCTTTGATTGTAGTTTTGCAAGTCTGGCCTCTTTTGCCCTCTTAGGCCCGGGTTTAGACATTATCTTCTTTTTGGTCTCGTCTTCCGATTCATTGTCTTTCGCTTTCTTATTGTCGTCTTCTTCTGAGTCATTGGACTTTTGCTTCTTCTTTGCCTTTTCATTGCTGTCGTCGTCTGAATCTGGTTTTGGTTTCGGCTTTTCCACCGATTCTTTGAGTTTCGCAAGTCTGGCCTCCTTTGCCCGCTTAGGACCAGGTTTTGATAAAATACGCTTTTCGGCCTCACTTTCAGGCTTTTTGGACTTCTTGTCCGCATCCGAGTCATCGGATTCTGGTTTAGACTTTTTCTTCTTTTTCTTGTCGTCGTCTGAATCAGAATCGGATCCTCTTTTCTTAGACAAAGATCTGTGTTTCGTACTCTTAGGCCCGGGTTTGAACTTTTTCTTGCGGTCGCTATCATCAGAATCGGAGGAATGTTTCCGTTTTTTCTGAAAATATTTAAATTAATTGAAAACAAACGCAAAAACAATTGAATACTATTACCAAAGACTTCAAGTCATCTTTGCTGAGACCAGAAGTGGAGGGTTTGTGCAGATCATAGTCTGAATCAAATGATTTCCTCCGATGTCTGTCTTTATCCCTCTCTTTGTCCTTTTGCTTGTCTTTCCTATACTTCTCAGACCTTCGTCTCTCTTCTTCCAGTTGTTTGTCTTTTTTAGCCTTTTGTTTGGATTTCCATTTGGCCTCAAACTCTTTGAGCAGATCCGGGCAATCCATGTTGGACTCGGGCTCCCATGTCATCTCACTCTCGGGATAGCCCTTCCACTTGAGGTGATATAACCACACGTTTTGTTTAGTCCTCGGGTCGACGTGTTTTCGCTTATCTTTGATCGCTTCCACAATATAGAGCTCATTGCCGTCGGAGTCATACTCTTTGCCGTCCGACTCGTTGTCCTTCTTGTTCTTCTTCTGGGTCTCATCCCAAGAGCTCACCGATGAAGAAGACATTACTGTCGGCGAAGACTAACAACACTTTGAGACCAAAACATAAATTCAATTCAATGTTTGAATTATTTTCATAAAACAAATGATATTTACCTCAAAATAGATAAAATAGATAACAAACTGAATAAACAATTGTCTAATAAGTTGTCACCAATTGATTGGTCTTTGATTTAATGGTTAATTAAAGACTGTTTTGGCGCCCAATTAGAGCACACTTTATGTCCATTGCGTTCAACAAGAGATCAATGAATCAAATGATTTCTTCTTTTACTTTAAAAGTGACGAAAATTGTTGTCATTTTTGTTCATATTTTGCATTCATTTCCATATATTTAGTCTACAATTGGTGTCAAATGTTTGTACTCTTTGTCCATAAATAACGTAAACATAAAAAATCACTTTTTTATCAAAACATTTCAATTGTTTTCAGATTAACCGCAGATTTAATTGCAATCACTTCTTGTTATTCCTCTGATTACCATAAGAAGTGTTAAATGATCTCAAATCTAATCAATTATCTGAAGGTGTGGTTCACTGACCCGACGGGAACTAATGGTAAGCCATATAACCGTATGATTGCATTCCTCCGGCGCTGACCTCTACTACAACTGACGCCACGATTGACGTCAATGTAATTGCAGTTCATTTGAGTAATAGTCAACAAAATTAGGGGTTTTTTGTCATTAAATTAATAAATCATTTAATTTTGCATTAATTTTATTAATACTTTGGTTTTTAATACAATAATAACCACTTGTTTGAGAGCAGACTGTCTTCGCCTTAGCGTTGACCGCAAGCACCAGACGGTCATCTCTTTGGCCTATAAAAGGTTTGATGAGTTGAAGGACAGGTGGATAACAATTAGCAGTGATTTTGTCCATCAATTCAATTATGAAGAGTTGAAACCGGTTTACAAAGACGTCAAACAATGAGCGACTAAATGCCTATTTGAGGGACCGATGGGTCGGTTGTATACTATCTATGGTTAAGATCTAAAGAGAGATAATTGAAAATAGCATTGGATTTGAAGGCAATCCTTGTTTTGTTTGATTACCAAACCATTGAATGACATAATCAATGATTAAGACAATCAGCTCTTCAGCTGAACAGCAGAAAGCACTCAATGTTTGCACAATTATATCAAAATATTAGTCAAACTTTTGCCAAAAACTTATCGCTATTTGAGTTAAACATTGAAATGAAATGAAAGAGTAATTGAAAAACAACTGAAAAGTGGTTTTTGAATGCAAATTGTTTTTAATCTAAATTATAATTGAATTAATCGTTTGATTATAAGAAACATAAATATTAATAATGTTTTCGGTCTTCACTTGAAAACCAATTTTCAATATAATATCTAATAAAACAAAAACACAAAAGAAATTACAAATTGTTTTTTCAGTGAGATTTTAAATTAAACACAAAAAATGGGACAAAATTTTGGACATAAGAGTGAAAAATGAAAAACACATTAAAAACTAAATATAAATAAAATAATTCATAAATTAATTGAAAGTATTTTTTGAATACATTTAAGAGAAGAGAGAAATAAATGAAAAAACAATTAAACAATTGATAAGAGATTTGAATACAAATTAATCATAAAATACTGTTATCAGTGAGAAATCATTGAAAAACACTTCTGTTGAGACAAATGTTATGCAAAAATTGATGTCAACTAATGGTCCCCAAAATTAAGACAAAAAATATACTGAAAGTGAAAACACATTGAAATGAATGAAAAAAATGTTAGAAATAGTGTTAATAATAATCATTAATACAATCGTTATTACAATTTCTACGGACTTTTGATAAAACCTTTAAACTGTTTAAAAGAGTCTTTGAATATAAATCTGATTTCATTTTTAGACAATAATGTGTTTCTTCTGATAAATACAATGCAAATCACAATTAAAATGACAATACGTTTGAATATATTTTTATACATAATATCAATGTATATAATAATTATTATTTATATATTTATATATAAAACAGTAATACAGGAGTCGTTCAGCACTTCCTATACAAAGAGCTATCAATGGATCGATTCATTCAATAAAATGTCATTTTATTGTCCTTTTTGTCAATAAAACTAAATTTCATTTCTGTTTTTCAAATATATATCTGATGTTAACTATAGTACAAAAGATAAGACAATAAATCAAAGGAAATAAAAGCAAAATATTACCGAAAACTTAAACTTTTAATGCATTTATAAACACAATGAAGAGATGGACCCAAAAGTCAGACCCAAAAGTCAGGTTTGCTTTTAAATAATAAATTATTTTTGCTTTTCAAACAATTTTACGATTTTTTTGTTATAAACAATAATTTTTTGATAATTTTTGTAAACGTTTTGTCGTTTTTTAAATAAAAATCATTTTCTCAATGAATAGACGAAAGAAAAACTCAATTATAATAAAAAACGTTTAAAATTTTGTACATCACTTGAAATACCGGTCCAAAGAGAGGGCAGAGAGGGTTAGAGTTGAGAAGAGTATTACTGTTATAGTTGTGTAGAAATAGATATTTGTTGTAAAAATTGTCTCAATTTGTGGTTTAGTTGTTATGCTTTCGCCATATTCTTGGATGCGTTCCAATGGTATCGATCATTGGTTTGGTAACCGAACGGTGATTGAAACCCATTCCCCGAAGGGAACAGTTGTCTCGAGAAGCTATTATTGGCCTTAGAATTGATCGATTGGTTCATATAATTCGTTTGCTTTACTCCACGATAGCCTCCCTGACCGACAGCTCGGGACTGTGGAGGGGATATCGGGTACTTCACGTACCCGTTCTGGCCGTTTGGTGGGCTCGAGCCGTACTGAGTGGACGAGTGACCGAATGGAGTGCCCGACCCGTAGAACGGGTAGAATGTAGACGAAGGGGACGATGACTGAGCCATATAGTCATTGAAACCGTTATAGAGATTAGAGTTATAGCCGTTCTTTCGGTTCTGTCTCTTCTTCCGTGAGTTCATCAAATCAAACGACGCCTAAAACAGTAGATCACATGTTAGTGAACACATTGAGGACAGGTATGTCTCAAACCCATACCAATCGTTGTCTTTCGACGGACTTCTGTTCCAATTCCTCGATGTTTATGGAATCGATATAATTCTCTTGTCGTCCGTCACTGAACTTCGCGACAATACAATACGAACCCTTGTGTTCACCGAACCTAACGGTGCAAAACACACAATCAATGAGTGAAACACCCTTTCCATACACAACAGAGCACTGTTAGACACATACCTACACGTGACCTCATTGGGGTCGACCCAAAGGGTCAACTCGAGGGGCAGTTTGAGGTCATCGTAGTTAATGCCGGACTCTTTGCAGGCCTTCTCAACGATGGGATCGTTTCTCATGTTTTCATTGAAGCGAATACAGCGAAAGGCCTGTCCTTTGATGGGTCGGTCGGGAAACCAATGGTTTTTGAACTTCTCTTCTAATAATTGGCATAACTTTCGGGAAAACAATTCAATCGACTCTTCGCTCATCAGAACCGATGACTCATTGCTTTTGGCGATAAGACGGGTCAGGAAAGTGACCGCACTTTTGATCTCTTCTATCATTACTTCTTCGTTACAACCGATGGATAATCAATGGATAATAAATGTCTTGGATTTGAATGTAATCTTAGGTTAAGTGTTGTTAACATCAGAAAACAAATTAAGAGTTAATTTGAATCCAAATATTAATCGCTTTTCAGTTCAAGTGCTTTGTCTTCAGCTCTTCAGTGATGTCTTCAACCGATATTTCAATTGATTTTTGAGTCAAATATTGCTTTTACTGTCAAAAAGTGTTAAACAAATCGTTAAAACATTTCACTAATGAGTGAAAACTCAAACAATAATTAAGTAATGATTTAAATATTAATAAAAAATTGATTTCAAAAACAATTTGTGATAAAAATTGGTCCAAAAAATGGCTACAAATGTTATAAATGCGTAAAAAGTATAGAAATTATTGAAAAGTTTTGTTCAGTATTTCAATTGACATCACATTTGAATCGCTGAACAAAACTATAGCCAAAACTGTACACCAATTGTGAGCCAAACCTATGGCTCAGTAATACTGAAGCGTATTATCCAAACGTCTGACCATTTTGTGCCACATTTGCAGCACTTCTTAACCACTAATATAAACACCAATTCACTCACCGTTTGTCACAATTTTCAATACAATTACTAAAATACAAATAACAGTGAAAAGTGTGGACTAAATGTCAATTTATAGACAAATACTATGTTTTCAACAATTAATACAAAAAACTGTTTCAATGAGTGAATGCTTTTCAATACGTATTGTGTTATCAAATGAATACTCAGTTGTATTGAAGTTGTGTTGAACTCCTATTCAACTGTTTTGTGCACTCAGTCTGCGACTAGAGGTCAACGCCGGACACAAAATATATTCAAGTTTAAGCACTAATTGTATATTTTTTTGACACAAATTAAATTCACTTCCGTATAGTTATCGCCAATAGATTATGAGCTGGATTCATTTTGTTCAATCCAATTTTCGACAAATAAAGTGAACTAGGTGATTCTAATTAACTCAATTTTATGACGTTGATCATTTCCATTCTCGCCATCTATACGGTGTGTAGGTAACCACCCTGGGTCATTGCACAGGTTTCCAAGCAAATATGAAACTGTGAATACGTCACTATATTTAACGTCATGTTGGGATGACCCTGGACAACATACAGGGGTGCACAGACACTTACAGGTTAGGGACTTACAGTACTTCGAGATTTTAGTGTCAATTCATTTAATTCTTAAATTTTGTTGAATTTGTTTAAAATAAGTGAAATTTTTATTTATTTTTTTTTTGTATTTTACTTTGAAATCAATTTTTATATGAGTTTTGTGTAATAATGGGAGAAATTTATAACATTTTAAAGGTTTTTCAAAAACTTTATTTAAGGGGCGATTTATTCCAAAAAATTGAAGGGTTTGGGCAAAAATACCCCTTAAGTGTGAAATAAGTTATGAAACTGTTTTAGAAATTTTTGTTTTCATTTGAAATACTTATTTCAAAACTTTTTTGAAACTCTTTGAGTGTTTAATCAATAAATATATTTAAAACTCAATTTCATGGTTACTATTGATATTAAATATGATATCTTATGACTTGAAGGTAAATATCGTTAATTCCCCTCAAGATTATCAGTTGAAAACAAAATTATGAAGAAAATAACAAACAAAACCCTTACCTACTTATGCACAGCACTGGTAGCACATTAGCCCCTTTGACTTTTGCTATAAATATTTTACAAAAAAAAATAATAAATCTTTTGACGAAATATAGTTTTATTTATCACCTGATTATGAGGTGGTTTACAATCAATAGCACCAAACCTTTGAATAAATCTCTTTAAAGGTATTAAAACTTTTTCATTACATTACAAATCATAAAAACAACTCTGAATCGAGAAAAGGGGTTAAAAATGATTCACTATTTTATAAACAATTTTAAAAATGATTTACAATTTATTTGATTAAAAGTTTTTATTTCAATAATAAATAGAAATTTTTAGAAATATTTTTTGTGGACTTAAAGACAATAATAATTGTATTTTTGTTTTATATTTCGTAATATTTATCACAGTTTTTATGATTTCAATTGATTTATAGATAAGTTATCACAGAATTAATGACAAATAATAAATGCTTTCAATCATTCAATGAACAGAATATTCCGTTGATTAGTATTCATATAATAATTGTATTAATAATTACATAAATCTATACATTATTTACACTTTCTTTTGCAATAAACTGCGTAAAAAGTCGACAATAAATATCTGGATAATTCCAGAATATTCTTGAGATAATAGGTTAGACTAATTGATTGGCGTTTAAGTGTCTATGAATTGAGAAACAGCTTAAACTTGAACTCGATTTGAATGAATAATCGATTTTTAGTGGTTTTTAAACTGCACTTAATATTCACTAGAGTTGAACCATACTGACCCTGATCATAGACATTGCACAGGTATTACAGCACTTGTATTTTTTTCTAAATTAGTTGTTTTGATCCAAATGTTCATAATATGTGTTTCCATTCAATCGTTTTAATTGGAGTTAATTTCCAAATCACCGAAAAACACAAACAATTGTTTATATAATAAGTATTTCATTGAAATAATAGGACTTTTAATAATATTTGACCAAAAGTTGTGTTCATTTTCAGTCCAATCAGACATGAGTTGCGCTTTTGTTTTGTTGATTAAGGCTTGGATTTGAGACCTAATTGTTAGCAAAGAATTGATTATTAGTTAAAATTCATTAATGATTGCATTCAGACCTCATGTGTATAGAACTTATGTCTAACGCTATTAACAAGTGGTGTCTCTAATGTCACCTCAGACTCAGAACAGCCGTCGGGAACGGAGTGTTGGGAACTGATAGACGGACTACAACGGACATGAGTGGCCTCGGCGTCGATCAGCGCGTATTGAGTGCTATTTAATTGGTGTTGAGATCGACAGGCGATTAACCGTTCATTATTTGCCTTAACTATTGGACACACGATTGACAGCTCAGCATAGGTAATGTCAGGTGCTCTGCTCTAAGGGTGCGATTGATTGAACGAAAAAATGATTAAATCACTGTTTTTGTAAAGATTCTGATGAGTTATTAAACATTTCATAATTACATGTAATATATTAAGTGAAATCTATTTTTAAGCCATTCCTAACCACAACGCCCCCTTAATGTTAATATTATTTCATTAATCAATTGATGAATACATTTGAGGTGTAATCAAAAGTCCCTATTCTTAGACTCATATAATTAAATGATTATTAAATTATTAATAACTTTCATGAATAGAGTTTTTATCAATAGATCTCAAGGTTTTGCTGTTTTTATATTTTTTTTCATTAAACTATTGATAAAAATAAAAAATATTTTGTCAACTAATCTGTATTTAATAAATGTTTGAATAAATGTAATCAACAAATGTTAATAAATCCATATTTTCAGTGACTTTGCTTTTAATTAACACAAATGTCTGAATGGATGGAAATTTTTAGCATTTATTACAATAAAAAGCAATTAATTTTGAAATCATTTCAATACTAAACAGAAATTATATCTTAAATGAAAATCTCATTTGAAATGCTGTTTCAATCAAATTAATAATTGAAAGGCAATTGTGTCTAACCTTATACAAGACTGAGGGCATATACCCTGACTGATGATCGGTTAACAACTGACAGGTGTTGGAGATCTCATTATCGGAAGTGTTTGTATACTTTCCATCCAAAGTAATGTCTGTAAAACCTATTTATTTGTGGCAAAAGTAGAAAACATTTCAGTTTTGTCTTAACTGTTGGTTAACTTCTGTCACAAAAAATCTCTGACTCTTTGTATAAAACTAACCAAAAGTGTCTGATTTGTCGTAAATAAGGTTCATATGACTTGTATTGTCTTTTTCTTTCTGCTGTTCATGTGTTGAGACATATCTGAAGTCAAATGCAATAAAAAATGAAATAATGATTTTGTTTCAGAGATAACAACAAAATAATTCATATTTTACTTACTTTGCGTTCAGTTCTGTCTCTTCTGTAAAGGAAATGTAAAACCGATTATAAAATTATTGCCAATAAATCAGTAATCAATGATAAAATCAATTTTCAATAGAAATTGATAACTCTTTGACAGAATAGGGTCTAAACTCATGCTATTTAATGAAATAATGTTTTATTGCCATAAATGTCAGGAAAATCTCATTAATCTTAACCAAAATGTATGCTTTTGGACAAAAAAAAGTGATAAAAAATAAGAGATATATAAAAAAGATTTTATTTTATGAGCACTTCCTGCAAATCAAATGATAATTAATAACACTTTGAGTTTTAAAAATGAAAAACCTTTTAAACAATAAATTTTATTTCAATTTTAATCTAAATTACAATAAATTTAACATTAATTTAATGAACAAAAAGAGCGATTCATTTCACATACCTTTGTATTGATGTCTATTAACTTTATGTCTAATTATAAAAACAGTGATTAAACAAATGATAACAAGAGATGTAACGATTCCGATGAGTACTCCTATTATGGGACTGAGAGGCACATCACTGGATCCTTCTGTAAATGACATCAGTTTTAAATGGATTTAATTTTATTAATATAATGCAAACACTCCTCTAATTTGCAAATTAAAATTGTTTATCATGACTATCTCATAAATAAAAGTGACCAATGAATGATTGCAAATGAGTCCCAGGGTATCTAAAAACTAAGTTTGATATACTGTTCAGGGTTTGTTGCCCTAATTTATGCGCAAAATAAGACTTTAATGAAAATAAAAACTGAATTTTATTTAAATATTTAAGTTTAATGAATAAAACCCTGTATTTCACAGATCATATACCCCTTTGGAAAAGTGCAAAGAATTATTGACCAGAATATCGACAAAATAGGAAACACTATAGTAGTGTAGATGTCGTTCCCGTTTAGTATAACCCAGTAATCAATGATTTGTATAGCAATTGAGACAACTTTGTCCAACTTTTAAGTAATTATTTTTGTATAATCTTTACATAAGTATAAGACTATTGAATAAATTGTGAATATATTAAACACTTAACTAATTGTCAGTACATTTAGAGCTTAAATGGATTACTAATTGAGATCTATTTAAAGCCCTGTCTTAAACCCTTTGACTTATGTTTAAATCAGTGAAAACTATTTCAATTGAAATGTTTGTAATTAATAGCTGTTTTCGAGCAATAGATAAATGGATTTTAGATTTAATTAACTTTTAATTATTATTAATCATTTAATTGGTTTACAAATAGACCTAAAAATCAAAAAAGTTTATTACAAATTAAAGTCACTTTTATTTAGTTTGAAAGTCTACTCTCAAGTGAAGACAAATGAAGACTAGTTTACTCTAACTTTAATTAAATTCAATTAATTAATGAATTTTCACATAATTTCAACAAAATTCAAAAAACAAGATAAAAGTCATTAATGTTAACACAATTTGATATAAAGTTTAAAAATAAATATTTGATAACAAAAAGTCTAAAATAATGTCAAAAATAGTTGAAAAGAATATTCAATTTTTGGACTATATTTCGGATCAATAAAAGTAATCTGTAATTAAATTTTGTGTCATTTTTACACTTTTCACTAAAAATAACTCAATTAATGATTGAATGATTGAATGATTGAGTAATGAATTAGTAAACAGTGCTCTCAAACAATAAATAGGAAATAAGGGGTAAAACCATTAATTCTTGAATGAATATTGCAGTGTATGTATCAAATTGTCTCTGAATACCTCAAATAACACTCAAATGTTTGCAAATTGGAAAATTGGATTTATATGCCTGAATATAAACATACCTTTCCTAGCGTGTCGCTCAGGCATGTTTGGTGTGGCGGCGTTTATGGCAATTGAATCACTCTTTCCCTTAGCATTGGACGCGTATATATTCAGTGTAAAATCCGTTGCTGAGGGCAAGTCTTTGACAAAAAAGACAGGCGTTTCAAATGCTGTCAAATTTGAGTGCAATTGAAGTTTATCGTTGTTATAGACTTGAAGGTGAAATATCTGCCTGAGCCCACCATTATCTCCAGGCGAACACTGTAGCAATAGTGTGGTCAGGGTCACATTTGTTACATAGCAGTCATTAACCGGATTTGGAGGACCTGTCAAATAGATAGCAACCCTTAGTCTCATAAGTAAGTTATTCAGAATCCTTTCAATACTCGTCAGGAATACTAAACAAACACAAAGTAAATGACATAAAAGAATATTCTTTGCAATAATTGATTGATTCCTTCATTCGTTCACTCATTCGTTCAGTGATTCCTATAATACCTATAATTCTTTGATTTCTTATTATAATTTATTCTTTACTTTATTTTCCATTATTTCTATTCCGTTATTATTATTCAGTTTTGAAAGTTAAGCACAAAAAACACATTATGTGTTAAATAAAAGAAAAGTAAAACTTTTTTTCTGCACTATTTGTTCAATATTTAGCGCTTTTAGTCCTCTTTTTGTCTGATATATCAAATCAAATGTCAATAAAATTAAATAAAATTCTTATCCAAACAATGACTTCTATTTTGGTGTAAATTCCTCTGCATTTCATCCATTCATTTCAACTCACAATCAATTTTCATCAAAAGCAGTAATCATTTGTATAACTCTTATCTAAATTTATACATGAATTTGAAAAATCGTTTATATTTTGTGACAAAAATATAATTGGATAAATAGATATTAACTCATTATAAAGAAATAATTAATACCCTGAGCACATTGTGCACAAATGAAAAGATACAGAATTTATATTCAGTGTTATTCCTAAACATTTTTATTTCCCATTAAATCATTGATTTGTTCACATAATAAGAAAACTACTAAAAACGCTATGAGTTTTGAAATTTAATTATAATTTAATTTTTTATATAAAAATAAATGAAATTATATTTTAAACTGAGTTTAGATTCAGTTGTCATTCAGTTATGTTTGTTTAGAGCTCTGTTTATTTATTGACTCAACTAAGAGAGCACTGGTTGGTCACCATGATCAGTTTAAGTGCACCTGAAATTTCATAAATTAATAAATAATTGTTTCTGTAATTAAAATCAGGTGCACTCCAGTGCCTAAGTATAATAATTATCATAATTCAATGTCTGGCCAAAAGGACAAAACACTAAACCCTTGTCTGGTATACCAGTCCTGAAATCATACTTTCCTACACAACATAAACATCAATGAATTTTCTGTTTGTCTCTAATGTTTGATAATTTGATAAAAATTTGATTAAATTTATAAACAAAACAATGTTTTCATAGTTTTTAATCAAAAATGATTTGTTTCTCTAATCAACTGAATTAAAGTTTCCCTCATTTTGTCTCCACTTTAATCCTAACTTTATTATCAAACTGTTTAACAGTAGATATAATTTTTGATGATTTATAGCCACTAAAAGTAATTTCTGTTATAAAAAAAAGAGTTCATATCCTCGTCCAGGAATGGCATTACACGACAGATCTCTCCAAAAATAAAAATCAATGTCTAAAATAGGAAGTTATTATATATATTGTACTTTTGCTCAAATTTGGAGTTCAGTTCAATGCAATGCCAGGGATGTCAGTGCTCTAAGACTATCACTACTTATATATAATAATAATATAAATCAATATAAAAGTTGGAAATTGTGTTCAATTTTCATAACATATTGTTTAATCTAATTTCAAATGAATTTCTTTTTCTGTTTATTGCAATCAAAATATAATTTTTTGTTACTTTTGTCTTATAATTGAAAACAAATGACAAAAATAGAGATTTTTTGTGTGTATTTGTTGTAACTTTTGTTTCGGCACTGAATTATATCCAATATTTTTTACAACAAAAACACAAAATAGCATTTGAAGTACTGCTACCAAAGGTCGAGAGCTAGGGTTAGGGCCAACTGTTTACTCAAATTGCAATAAAATTTCGTTGGATATGTGAAACAAACAGCAAATTAATCAACTTATTTGTGCTCTCGTATTGGCATTAATATCGGGAACTGGAGTTCAAATACACACTAATATTGTAGGAAAGGATCAAATAATATGTAGAGTTAAATGGTTTGATAGCATACCAGCTGCCACTATGCTGAATGCACAGGGCTCTTTTTGTTTGCCGATACTGTTTTGCGCCCAACACAATAGAGTGCCGTAATTGGATCGGCTTTGAGGCACATAACTTGCTGTGCTCTGCGACCCGTTGGCCACATATGAGCGCAATTCAAAACTGTCGACAGAGTTATTAAAAATCCATTTGAATGTCATATCAGTGTAAGGCTCGGCCTCGACATCGCAGGTGATGTTCACCCTCTCATTCCGGGCCACACCGTATATGATTGTCTGTCCCGGTTTACATACCGGTGCGACTAAAATGCCAGACAATTATTATTTCTTAATTTTGATGAATTGGTTGTGAATTGACTTACAATTGACTTTTAGAAACTCCTTATTACTACTGGCCTGTCCTTCAGCGTTGTTGGCAGTGCACTGGTAGTTACCCCGATGTTCTCGTCTGACTTTTTGCAGAACCAATGATTGATTACTGACTATAATTCCGGCTGAAGTGTCACTATTAAGGGGTCGGCCTTCAAACATCCATCCGACGTCAGTTACCCAGGGGTTGGCAACTATTGTGCACTCAAAATATACATCACTTCCTTCACGTATTTGATTGCCTATATTAGCTCCCAGTGCTAGCGTCAACTGAGGCAGATCTGGACATAAAGATTAATAATATATTTATATATAAATAACATTTCCGTTAATGTAATGATAATAATAAACATTAACTCAATTCATAACTCAAATGAAATGTAGTCTTAAATGAATTGAAAATAATTTGATTCTCAAATTGAAATCTAAAACATGTGTTAAAACACTGTATTCTGTGGAAAGACATTAAATACAATTGTCAGGGGCGACAGGGGTGACATGGGTGACAGGCCAGGTATCATATTACTGAAAACTATAATAAATTATATAATAAAACAATAATTAACTCATATTTACATAAAATAGTAATTTTTCTAATTTATTAATGAATTGAGAATACAATACAGGAATAAAGGGTTGGTATCTGTGGTTCGGTATATAAATTAATGATTAGTGTATTTGTTGTTGAATAGAGTGTGAGAATAGGAATGGAAGAAAAGATTGTGAGAAATGAGACACAAATAAAACATAATATAATAAATGGTATGAGAAATGAATCTCACAATAAATGGTTAATATCCGGTGCGACTCTATTTCGTCGTTTGCCATTTGCACGTTATCTGCTCTACACGACAGATGTTTGCCATTGTCTTCAATGGCCGGTATGAATGATAGGGTGCTAATGGTTGCGTTGCCGTCTGAAGACGCACTGTCTCTTACGTTAGGCATCTTCTTAGAGCCTTTAAACCACTGTATTTGCGCCGGTGGTCGGGAACCACTGGACCGGCACTTTACTTCTGATCTATGACCGGCCGATAGCGCTCTGTTGGCACTGATTATTGATACGTCCAATGGTTTCACTGAAAAATAAATCAAAAAATATTAAAAAGTTATCAAAAGTTTGAAACAATTTATAAAGTCTTTCAAAAAGGGGCGAAATATTTGTTCCCCTTTTTAGATATCATTGATTTAGTGCTTATTTAATGAGAAATTTTGAACAAATTGTTTGTCAATTAAAATAACTCACAGTTGAGATCGATTTTAACAATAGCTGTCTTAGATATGTTGGCCGAGTAGTCGTTGTTGGCCTGAGTGTGGGGTTGACTGGTCTGACAGACCAATTCCATGAGGAGATGTTCCCTGTCCAATTTAGACAATACTAATTGATTGCGAATAAAAGTCTTCTCTTCTTGTGATACTGTCACTGAAGTGTCGTCAATGACAGCACCAGAACGTAACCAAACCAGTGATGGCAAGGGTTTGCCTAAAATTAAAACAATTAACCGTTTAATCGGTGAAACAATTTCCAAATAAACATATAATTAATATGAATTGAAATTAAAAATCTCTTTAATTAAAAGTGTTTATTGTTGGCGCCATACAAATAGTATATATCCAATAGATTTTGTTAAGAATTTAAAAATCATAGTTTAATGAAAAATATTTCAAAAGTCATAACATTTTCTCAAATTATAATCAATAGACTTAATGTGTATTTTTCTGAAGCCTTAAAAATCTGAATATTCTTTGAATTCAATTTCAAATATTTAATCAAATATTGAAAACAAGAGAAAATATTCTGTGACTCAAAATCCCTTCAACTTATCAGACATTAAGCATAAAATTGTAATACATTTTTAAAAATAAAAGAAAAATATTTTGAAATGTTTTTTATGCATAAAAAATAAACATTTGTTTTGGACTAAAAAAGTAATGAGTTTTCTATATCAGTAGAAAAAATATTGAAAATCCAAACATAAGTTTGTTATGAAATATAAGATTAATAATTGTATTGAGAATTGTATTCAAACTATGATTTCTTCACAAAATATATAATAAATAAATAAATTTTAAGTGAATTTTAATAAAAGAAGAATTGCTTCGGCTTTAAAAATGTTATCATAAAAACCTTTTTTAGTGAATAAGGGGTTTTCGGTGTGAATTCAAACGTAGCAAACATTGAAAATAAATATTACTTTAATCTCATTATAAGCTTTTAAATTGAGAGCAAATTGAAAATTCAAAATCGATATTGAATTTAATGTCAGCTTTGACTCAATATAACAAAAATATGATAAAAGCATTTCTGCACTGAAACAACAAGTCTTACATTAAATTTGTTATTAAAATCATAGTTAATTCACATTAAATCTATGAAAACCATTCAAACCCAGTCTCCAGTTATATACCTGTGCTCTAACTACAAAGAATTAATTGATGCAAATATGCAAAAGGGGTTTCGAGTCGTTCAACCATTTTCTGCTACCCAACCAACCCTTTGGGCTATTTTCAAACAATTTATACAATTTTGTCTAACATTATATTGAAGTTTGAGTTTTAATCCTTATTATTGAACCAATCTTTTGATGAGCAGAAAAAGGGGAGAACTTTAAGTCAGGGTTTGAATATTTAATGAAACAAATGATTACTTATTAAATAAGCTTTTAATTCACATAATTAGTTGAAAATAATTTTATAAGTCTTTACATAAATATTGAAATAAAACTAATAATAAATTATTACATTTTAATTTTAAAATATAATCGTATTATTGATATAAAATCACATTTAATATAAAATTCACTCATGAAATGCATTTTTAAAATTTTTAATAAAATTATTATTAAAAATATTTAATCAATAAATGATTTCAAAGCCAAACTTCAGTGCATTTGTTATGTAAGACAAAGGCTTTAATGAAAATATTTCTAATAAATAAAAGGCAAAAGGTTTTGAAATATTGTCACTAAAACTATAATTTTCTACATATCTATCAATTGGTGAAAATGAGAGCAAAGATTGTGATTGAGATTAAGAAATACGAGAGAATGTCATATCTATGGGAAACTGAAAGCACTTTCAATGTTATGAAGAATAAAATTATTGATTCAAAGATTTATATGAATTCATATATTGTGTCATTTGGTCGGTCTCTGGGAGTACTTTATTTCATATCTAATACCCAATGGGGGGTAACGAAGATCAGTGCTATTCACAATCAAATAAAATTCATCAGGGGTATATTATGAATATCAAATAATATATTTATGCAAAATATTTAAATGCAAACACTGAACCGGAAGACTCAACGAATCACAGAATTAATCACAAATCCATTGCCCCTTATTTAATAGTGAATGACAGTCCTTGCTCATCGCAGCTATCATATGGATAGTGTATATCTATATTGGTTTATTCTGGTCTGGCACAGTATTATTAAAGTTGACATATCCAGCAACGCTCTCTCTCTCTCTCTCTCTCTCTCTCTCTCTCTCTCTTGCTCTCTCGCTCTCTCGCTCTCCCTTTGGTTCTCCGACAGCATAACTATTGCCGCTATTTTCGCCTTATTATTGATTAGCAGTCAATGGGTTATCATTGAAGCGAATCGAGACTTAAAGGCAAAAAATCAAGAATTATATAACATTTTGGATCAAAAAACGTAAAAACTTTCCCTATTTTTGCCAAATGTTTAGTCGAAACACATGAATGGCTGACAACAAACGAAACTTGAATTTCACTTCACTTTCTGTAAAAAGTATTGAGTTTTATACCCAATTCTCTGACTATTCTTTTGAATATATTTTTCACAATAAATTATATACACTTTAAAAGTGAAGTTTTGAAACTCAACTCAACTATAGTTTGAATTTTTATACATTTGATCGCTTAATAATCATTTGATATATACTGTATTGAAGTCTGAATTTTATATCAAATGATAATAATATATTAATATTTATTCATTTAAATCCCATATTTCTGTAAACAATATAATATTTGAATTTCATAACAAAATTTGTACAAAAATGGTAATAAAAGACAATATTTCATAAAAAAAAATAACTCAAAACCACTTAAATATTCATTGAATTTGTTTTGTAATCATATTTTTATCGATTCATATCTAATAAGCCTTAAATCAAAGTTTGAAGTAATGTCAGCAATATATTCAATAACTAACCCTGGATTCTAAGCAGACATTCCCTGGATTTTCAATTAATTTCATTAATAAGTTTTCTCACGTATTTTTATTAATAAAATTGAGTCTCTTATCGGAAAATAAACAAATTGTAAACAGTATTCATTGAAAGTTAACTATATTTTGGCCAAAAATTGCTAAACATCTAAAAGTTGGCGACAATAAGGCATTAGTATTACTCACAACGCCTTACAATTTCAAGTCATTTCTTACAGTTATCGCTGAATTGCAGTCTTGAAACACATTTGACGTGATATTTGTTAAAGGATTGCTTCAGCCATAAACCAAACATTGAATCCAACCCTTAATTCTTTGGGCTTTATATTCATTTAGTTTTTTAAACAATTGCTTCAAAAGATATAATATATTACTGTTTATAATATGAAATATTATTAATCATTGAAAATGTTTTATTAATCCATAAATATATTCAAAATGTTTAATGAATTGCATAAAGAGTTTTAAAAAACAGTTGAAATGATTGATAAATAAGTGAAACGTTTTAATTAATTTTATTTTTGTTTTGAGAAATAATATTTTGATATATAATGTGTTTAAATGAGTCTTATATTCAGCGAAAAGAAAGCATTTATTAATAACTGAATTAAATTAATATCTCTTTTGATTTTTTCGTTGACTTTTTTCATAGCAATAAATTTAAAAACAATTTTTACGGTTTTGTGTTATTTATTGTCTGAATTTAGTGCTGGTTTTCAATTGAAACTCTTATATAACTTTTGATGTATAGCTTAAACTAAACGATAATTATATACATTATATACTCCTTGTATTAGAGCTCAATAGAGGAACTGATAAATTGTTATCAAAAGATAAAAATACTTTTTTGTATTACTAAATGCGATTCAATCGTATAAATCATAAATAAAAAATGAAAACATTGAGAAAATAGTTATAGATTTGACCCAACATTCAATGAAAGACCTTTGGATCCAATGAGTTTAGTACTCATGAGATTTGGCCCAAAATTTTATCCGAAATAAAGAGCAAATATCGGAAACAATTTGTTGTTTGGTTTTTGTTTTATTACTTTAATGTAAGAGTTTCTGAAAAATATGTTTCAATAAAACTAAAACAAGAAAACACTAAAAGAAATGATGAAAACATTTTCAAAAATTCAAATTTCAATCTCTATTTTCAGAAATAAAATATTAATTAAGATTTTTATATATAATATATTTTTTTTGCAATTTTAATAACAAATTCGTTATAAATATTGGTTTTGAATATTAAATAAATAATAATTTCACATTTTGTGCTAAAAATTTACTCAAAATCTAATGATTGAATGAATGTATTCTTCACTACATTATTATTAATGAAAAAAATGTAAATTTGATTTCAAAAAGAGATTTACTTTCGCTCACAATCTCATCACTCATTTCCAGGCCCTATAAGAAATCAACGCAAAGTAAACACTGAATGGAATTTCAATTTTTATATTTTGTTGTTTTTTTTGCAATACTTTTCTTAAAAGACATGTTATCTTCAAATTTCATAACTCATATCAAGATCCAGAGTATATGTAATAACACTATAAATGTTTCAAACTTTGATAAATAGTTTTTTAGTTTCAGTTATATATGAAAAAAAATTATTGAAAAAATGCTTTAATCAAAACAAATAATAATTTTTTGATCAAATAGTTTGAGTGAAGAAAAAGTATTGAAAATATCTTTTAGTTTTAAAATCGTTATCAAAATTAGAGTTCAGTTATTAGACTGAAATCACTTTTGGATCTAATTTTCAACTCATTTGATAATTGTTTAAAAATATAAATTAAAAGCAATTTTCAAAAGAGATTTTTAATTAAAAATCATTTTTCATGAATAAACAGTAATTAGATATAAAAATAACACAAAAATATTGTTTGAATTCCTTTCTCTGCGACAAATATATAATGAAATTGTTTTATCACTTAATTATTAAACAAATTCCTTAACAATGAGTGCAATGGTTGGCAAACATTAAGACTGAAAACTGGAAAAAGAAAATCACTCATAAATTCTTCAAATAATTCACTATATTATAACATACCAGTGCCAGAAGGCTTTTAAATTGAGAATCAATAGTAAAAAGAGGACAGGGAGGTTTGGTAGAAAATGTTTAGAGGAATGGTAGAAAACAATGAAAAATCATCGGCAAAACGCCTGAGAGATAGTATGATTGAGACAAAGTTTTTAAGCATTTTTTGAATAAATTTTATTTAAAATTATTGATATTTCTCTCATATATTGTATTCCTCTGTGACTAATGTCTTATGCATTCAATTTTTGGCTACTTTTTGGGCCAAAAGAAGAATAAAATATAATAATCTTATTCTCAGTCCTTATTTGCATAATCTTTGAACAAATAAACAGAAATAATGGCAACAAAACCATTAATATGTATTTTGTTTGCTATAAGACTTCACTTACCAGTCATACCATTCCTGTGCCATATATTACATAAAAGATATTTTTTTGTGCACAATATTCTACTCTTTATTCAGTCATAGTCTGTGCCCTAAATGTGTTTCTCTTGTGTCGTCCAATAGTATGACACAGAAAATGGATATATTTTTCTCTCTTTTGCATTGATTTTTAAATTTAGATATTTTTCTCTCTCTTTTCAACTCTTATATAACACTTGACTTCTTTGTGAATAAAATACTTAATAATCGACAAAGACATGGATCAATCAAATGAAGATTTATTCAATTGAATTATTCAATAAAAATGATGAGATATTTAAGAAATAAATTATAGAAAAGTCATTTCAAAACATAATATACTTATTGTTAATATATTTTTTACATTAAAGTTGAACTCATTTTTTATAAATTTTAAATTAATTTTTGTTTTTTGTTTTACTTTTGAAAGCAAAGAGAGAAATAAAATTTCAGTTCATTTCAATATAATCTGTATTTTATGGTGAAATGAATTCCTATTCAAAATAATTGACTCAAATATTGTGTTGAAATGTGAATAAATATAAGATATAAGTGTTATCTTTGGGTTAAGTTTTGCTCATTTTATGTCTAATTTATGTGAATATTAAACAGTATTACTGTATATATAAATGAAAAGTCTATTTATCTTTTCTATAGTTAATGATTCTCTGCTAATAACTTATACGGATATGATTTTATCCTATTTTCTGTCCAAACGTTTTCAATGTTGTCAATGAGTTATATATAGAAATTACAGCAAAGAATATATGAAACAACTGGCGATAAGTTAGAGGAAGGCTTTGCCGTTCAATTAATTTTAGTCATCATTTTGTCAACCAATCAATTGATGAAAATTAAGTGTAAATAAATGAAAATAAGATTTATATCGCAATTGCTTTCAGACTTTCGTTTATATGTTGAATCAGTTTTAAATAATAATTGCAAATCTAATGACATGTTGTGTATAACAATCAGATCAACTCATTTGGACTAAGAGTGTCATAATTTTGTTGTATACCTGGCCAGTGGTCTAGTCTAAAGGTATACAATTAGATTAAAGCAATTTATACTGTTTTCGTGACTTTAATTAAAGTATATCTAAATTTTAAATGAAATCATATAACAAGCCATAAACAAATGAGTCTATTATGTTAAGTCCTTTATTCAAGGTTTTTATGTAAAAGATTATTATCCCTGGTAATAAAGCACAAATATAATCACCTTTCTCTGGATTAGTCTTAAAACATATTGTGTAATAATTTAAAAGCAATGAAGTTATGAATAATTCTGGTAATGATAAGTCAATTTTAATGATTGCTGTTTCAAATTTGATAAAAAAATATCTTATTTTTCAGTGCATTATAAACCAAATAATATTAGAGGTAATAATGGATTTGAAATAACCATTCTCTTCAATCACTTGCTACTTATCAGTGAGTTATCTGTTATTCAAATAAAAATATATCAAAAGTGTTGAAAACCATTGAATACTGTATTGGTTTTGATTTGAATAAAAAACTTTCGATTAATACAAGATTTGTTTGAATAAGAAATTGATGGCATATTTGGTCACATATTGTACATAAGGTTTGCATAAGAATAGGAATATTCAATCAGATCTGACACAACCAGAGATACACTGAAGGTTTTGTACTGTATATACAGTCAGTCACACAATATATTGTTTGCATTTTATTACTCTTCGTCACGATATCCACAAAAACTATTGCAAATCAGTCACTGAAGTGTAAAAAATATGAACACTTTTTATGTGTTTGGAAATAATATTCTTATCAAATATTGACTGAATTATTGAAATATGAGTTTTGAAAACAACAACAAATTGAGTCTCAAATCCATATAGAAATCCTAAAAATAGTGAAATTGTTTGCAATATTTTAAGAAAAATTAATTTACTTTTTCTCTTTGAAACTGAGTTTAGATTTTGTTTTTTTATTGAATAAAACAAATCTGAAAATAAATTTCATTTAATATTTTTAGAGATAAGAAGAAAGAAAACATTTTCTCGTTTAGTATTTTTGCTTTAAATTCAAGTGATTTATCAAAACATTCATTACTTTTTTGTATTTCTCTCTCTTTGTCTTAATAGTGAAACTGTTTGTTTGAATATCAAAATAAACTTTCATTTAATAATAAGTTTTCTGAGAAGAGAGACCTTATGTTAAGGCTTATGACAGGGGTTGACAAAAAGAGTGTGTGTTTTAGGGAGGGTTTGCTATCAAATTTCAAACAAAACCTTTATTACTGGAGGTTTTGAAAATGTTTTGTTAAAAAAATACAATTTTATCTTATATTCAAACAATTCTTTATATTATATACAATATCTTTTCCCATATTTCAAACAACCCTGAAGGTAAGGGTGTTTTACAGTTAAAATGAATACCCCTGATTTTAGATAAACCCTATTTAAAAGAGTGTTTTTTCTTGTTATATAGAAAACATAATTAAGTTTTGCATTTTGAATGAATCAATGAATGGATTGAATGCTTAAACGGATTCATAATTATTAAGCAATTCATCAAAATTAAAGTTTTGAGCAAAAAATAGATAAAAATATTGTTTTAAAAATAAAAACAAAATTCACACAAAAAAAGTACAATTTTATAGAAAAGTAGATTTAGTTCTCCGTTGGAGACCAAACATACAAATAATTGTCATAACATTGCGTAAAATGTTTATATAAAGGATCCGAGTCTTCCCTAACTCTGGAATTTATATTTCCCTTTACTTCTTGTGCTCGAAGTCTCTGTCTCTACGGATTCAGATCTAAAGGAATATACAAAGCACTGGCAGATAGAGTAAAAGGGCTCAGTGTCTGGAACTACTTCATGAAGAAGTAGCAGATGAAGTGCCCTATGAATGAAGAGTTGTATCTCTTTTTACTTATACTGTATTTAACTTTATTTCGTTTTTGTATTTAACTTATTGTATGGAAAGGGAGGCAGAGATGGTATGGGAGAAAGAACTGAATTTTATTATGTGATAAAATTTTGGATATGAAGTGTATATGAGATGAACTGGAATATACACAAAGCACTCAAATGTTCATTCAGACACCAACTCATATAACGGCCAGACATTCAAACTATTGAAACGACAATTTATTTGATTATATTTTCGCACAATTTTTTCTTTTCACTGAAATCTTCACTTCATTTTGTGAGCAATTGATTGACTCTATCGGCACTTGGATGTGGAACTGGTGTTTTGGTCTGGAATTGTTTTCAATTCAGTTTTTTGAATGAAATTTTCAATTTTCTCATTAAAAAACTTCAATTTATTTTACTTCACAAATGTATTGGATTTTCACTCAGCGTTTAAAACACATTAAACTTTTATGAATTGTTGGCACAAAGAAAAAGAGGAAATACTCTTTCACTTCACTAACCGTTGAAACAAATATCAGAAGAAATGAAATATTATTTGCAATAAAAAGGATTTATTTTAGATCTCTATTCAAAACATTTAATAGTTGTTTCAGTTTTTTAATTTAAAAAATGTATTTAATGTATAAATCGTTTTGTGTTTTAGGCTTAAAATAGTCACTAATTTACAGACAGATATAATTTATGCACTATTCATAAGTTACATAGATATAATAAAAGAAGAATAACCAATTTCAATTAACAATGTTGAACAATGAGACCATTAAGGGAAGGGTTTAGGTTTTTAGAAATCTTAATATTAATGGCATGTATTTTGAATATATAATAAAATACTCCTGATAACGATTAGCAAGGGCATTATTCTTATGCTAAATGAAATATTAGATTCAATTTTCTCGACTCAATGGATGAGTTCATTGATTCTCAAGTCTGTAAAATATGTCTAATATTTTTTAAACCGCATAATAATAGCTCTGATATTCTAAACAGCGAAATATCCTAAATAATACAATACCAGTGCTCACATTAGTGCACTGGCAGTGTCTATGATTTACTGACGTTTGAACCATAGAGTATATTGAGCTTTAGTTATAAGAATAAGATATATGGAGACCGAGGACTGAAGACAATGTAATTTTTCTCAAAGACTTGGCGAAAAAAATTGTATATATTTTGTGAATAAAATTCTCTTTTTTATATTTTATAAAAAATGCTGAGCTTTTGGAGTGTAAGAGGAATTACACATACAGTCAATGCATTCAAAGGGAGTTTTTGTGAAAAATATTTATAAGATTTCTTTTAAAATAAAATATTTTTATATATTCTCATTCAAAACAATACTATTTTTTAACTCAAATGACTTTGAGTGTGAATTTCGTGACTAGTTTTGAGATAAAAGACAAAAACAAAAATAATTTTTGTTTGTATTTCAGTCAATGTTATGGTAAATAAAAATGTCATTTAATAAGAGATGATGTCTTACCGCCATAGGCTTCACAAACCAGTGACAAACTGTCGCCTTCATCATAGGGACCAACGGTGTCTTTGAGCGCATTTCCGTCCAAGTCTTTCACTATGACTTGTTTGGGCGGAACTGTTGTAATACAAAGGCATTGAATATATTGATAGCAATTAATCATTTGATTGAAAGGAGAAAAACACAAGAATTTTATGACAAAATGTACATTAAATTCAGTTGACATACCGGTGACGTTGAGGTGAACGAGGAAGTGCTGTGTCCTGTGTTTACGGTAATCGACTCGACACCGATAGTCGCCCTCGTCTTCATCGATGACGGGATCGAGTCTTAGTGTCGGCGGCAGAACTGATACATCCATTAGTGCTCTTCCGCCCAACTCTTCTGATGGCACTTGTTTTGAATTTGACAGACGACTGGAACGGGCGTCCACTGTATAAATGGGAATGCCTGAATTGCCCCTGTACCATATCACTAATGATATGTCCTCTTCAATCCATCTGCTAGTATTACACGGTAAAGACACCTGTCCTCCCACCACAGCTCTGTAGTCACTAATACCTGAAAGATTAGCAAACATTAGATGAATTCAAAACACATTTTATTAAACAAATTAAAACAGATTTTAATTGAAATGAATTTTTGGCATAAATTTAACACAACTTTTATGTAATGTCTCCGGAATTCAAAGAATTTGTTTTCTAATCGTGAATACAATCAAAAATACTTTTTTGAGAAAAACAATAATAAAAGTTATTTTCAAAGCTATTATAAAACCAATAAAAATAAAAATACTCTATTTATAGTTAAAAACTCAAACGATTAGACATTTAGACCCAGTTTTTACTCAACTTAAACCTAAACTCAAAATATATATCAAGTATTAAAGAAAGTATTGAATGGTCTCTAAAAGTATTGAAGTATTGATTTTGAAGTTAAAAAAATATAAGAAATATAAAAACGTTTAAGAAATAAGAGAATGGGAAGGGAGGGGAGGGGAGGGATGGGGGAGATTGCAAAAGTGAGCAATGATTGAGAGGTGAAAAAGTTTTTTACTTTATTTTTCTTTAAATTGTTTGATAAGAAAAAAAACGGGCGACACATGTGTCGAGGCTTTTAAAATATAAAGTCAATGTTAATGGAAATAATGCCTACCAGTGCTCAGAGAAAACGGATTAAGTCTAACAACAATAGTTGGTCTGATAGTGAAGTTGAAGTTATTTTTTGTTTAAATTTTCATTATTTTATAATTAAATAAATATCAAATAATTTTTATTACATTTATTTCAAACCCTATTAAAATAAGAGTTGAAACAAATCTACGAAAAAATTATTTCATAATTGAATGAAATTTTCATAAATTATATCAAATGTGAAGTGAATTGTAATTATAGTTATTTTCATTTAAACAATTAGTTGTGTTTTGTTTTCCCCCTTTTGTTATGACTGCACCTTAACTACAGAGCTGTGTATATAAACAGATAGTAAAACTACTTGTGCTCTGCTATTATAGTGTAGAATATTCTTGTGCTGCAAAAGACTAAAGAAAATATCGATTTTTAAATATAAGACACAAAACGACTGTTAGTAAAGAGTAAAACAAAGATTTTAAACATTGGTTGGAATAAGAGTAGAGTTATATAACGGCCTGTTATATGACCTAATACTCAGCTGCACACACAATATATGCCAGTGCTGTCGGTTTATTCAGCGACAGGTCATCGTATCTGCCGATCAGTTATTTTTATTTGAGCCAAACGTTTGTTAGTCTATGATATCAAAGCTATATATAAGAAAGTTTTGACCATTTTTTGTCTGTTGCCAACTGCACCGGCTTTATTCCATTATGTCCGACCAAATAAGCAATAATATTAAGGAATACACAGCACTGGCCTCACGATCTGCCTGTGCTCTTATAACAAACTGTTTTTCAGGCCTTAATTAGTCGATGCGTTTTGTGATCACAAAAACTTTTGGCGCAAATATCTTAACAAATCTCCTTCACTATTGTGTTACACAAACTCGTCATTTATATTCTGGTTCTCTATCTATAACATGCACACACACAGTATGCCTGTGCTCTCTCTCTCTCTCTCTCTCTCTCTCTCTCTGTTCGTTTGTCTTTACTCTCATCAGGGATTTGATAGCAAGCGATCCCAATATATTGCTAACTATGCTCTCAAACACACCTACCATTGCGAACAACATTTCGGTCATAACTTGTTGGGCAGACACAGACACACACAACCATTGCTCAGACTTAGAGCACTATTCATGAATTACAAGCAATTGTTGAAAATAATGTAAATTTAAATAATTAATTACAAATGAATACATTGTTTGTAATGTTTGTAATCACTGTGTAATCAAATAATACAGAAATACTTGTAATTGAAGTGAAATTTGAGTTAAAATTATGTGTTTCTTTCAATTCTTATATACAATGAAATAATATCATCAAAACATTCAATATATCACTTCAAATGACTTATTACTAAATTATTTCAAGAAAATAACAATTTCAAAGAGAAATTGCAGGAAAAACATGAAATTTAATCACAAATAAACAGCAAATGAATAACAAAGCCAATCACTGGTAGATCTCTCATCGATATGTGATATTAATGTGAAATCCCATCCCATATATAAATGCAATGAATATTTGATTACAGAAAATGTATGAAAACCTAAATTCTTATGAATTCTTATTAATAATAATTTATTTTTTATGTAAATTGAAGAAAGTTTTCATTAATTGCGAAAATGAATTGAAATTTTGTTTTATAAGAAAAACTCAATTATAATATCATTTTATAATTAGTTTGCTTTGATTTCTGCCGAAAATTAGTGCAAAACTGATTTAATTGAAGTAAACTTTTGCTTCAAAACTATCATCACTTTATTGACGGCAGAAATGACTCTAAATTTGATTATTTATCCGAAATGTATGAAAAATAAAGACCAGAATATAAAACGGGAGTAAATTATAAGATATATGAGAGCTATGACGGCCTATGAGTGCTATTCTGTCGGAAATCCCATCCAATCCTTTGAAATGTAAGCTTATCTTCAAAACTGATTCGTACTATAAATACCCCAAAAATAACAACAAAACAAAAACGTGAAAAACTGATAGAAAATTATCGACAGAAAAGTGAATGATTTTTTCAGGATCTGAGACGAAGATGAAGGAGTTGTCGGGTGGAAAGGGAGAGAGACTATCACTATTGAAAAAAATTTGTACAAATAATCAATGAAAACCTAAGACACTGTTAAAGTGATCTAACTCTACAACAGCACAGTTAGGTTTAAAAGTACACACAATTGTTTTGTGTTTGTACTATAACACGACTGCCAAACAACTGACCAGGAATTGTGTTTTATGTTTGGCTTTTTTATTTCTCAACTGGTATAGCAAACACTATACCTAACAGTGCTGTATAGGCAGTGCCACAGCATTAGATACTAAGTTACCCATCAATTAGGATCCAATATAAGAGATCGCCTCAAACTTATCCAGACAGTATTTCTATGCTTTTGATCCTTTAATTATTTATGGCAACAGTTCTGGACTATAGATCTCAGGCATGCATTTGTTGGTCACTAGCTTCTGGTGCTCTTCCACCGCATCCCTTGCGCTCCTGTTGTTTGTACGACCAGTTATTTTGTGCACAAAATCTCATTCTCTTCAAAGTCTTTGCTTTCACTTTGAGCTCAACTCTACACCAGAATTAGGTTTATATTTATATCCATATTATATAATAATGATTATAAATTGCATCAAAGGATTTGATATGTTATCAAAATGTGTTTATATTTTTTCTTTCATTAAATTTGTATATAATATCCACTATTTTGGGGATAAATAACAGTAATTTGAAAAATAAATACAAAAATTAAATTTGAAAAACAAATTAAATTTTGTTTATTTTGTTTGGCATTCAAACCATTGAATCATATGTTTAGAAAAAATTTACAATTTTTTATAATTCATCAAAAAATTTCATTTCTTTCAGTATTTTAATACTTTTGAGCGAAAATATTGTTTATTACTTCCTATTTATAAACATATTTGACATCAAAACATATAAGATATGAATAATCTCGTTAGTAGAGCTCAAGCTGAAGACACTTGGTATTTAAATAGATTGGAAAAATGGCCGAGCTTAAGCAGCCAGTAACGAGTGTAGATCAGAACTCTAGCGATGTTATCAAGATGAAAAATCTTTATTGAAATATAATACTGTGGTCTTTCATATATAGTATTGTATGTGAATAATACTAATTCAGTATTATTTATATCTTGGATATTATGTTACAAATTTTATTTTGTGATATCAAATTTAACATGATTATTTAATTAAAGTTTTAATTGTAATTTAGCCATTTCTTTCAAAACAAGTATAATCAAATTTACAATCTAAACTAGGTTATTTTTATAATTATGCTGAGAAACAGCGCTTACTTAATGATTTGAGCATTCTTATTTCTAGAGGATCGGGCTTCAATTGCTTTGAACACTAGTTATATTAAGCATTATTAAGTAATTCGCTTTCAATACATACAAACATTCACTTTTAAATTCATTGACTATTTCTTAACTCTCAGTGTATTTGAAAGGTTTATAAAATTTATTGAATTGAAAGTAAAATTTATTAAATTTCAATAAATGAGTCAAAACTTTAGATTTTTTTTGTGATCCAAAAGCAAAAGTAATGCAAAAATTTGGGACAAAATAATAAATATTTTTTGAAATATCTTTCAGTTTAATAGTGAAAGGAAAGAGCGATTCGTTTGTTGTAAATAATGGCAACCAATGAATCAAATGAGTGAATCATTTGCCAGAATATATATATTGAAAATTCTTTAATAAAATAATAAGAATTCAATATATTTTGACAATAATATTGAAAAAAGACATTTATTCAAAATCATCCTAAAATAAGGGTTAAATTTTTATCATTAATTTCAGAATCAATTCAATTTCAGTCCTCATTTGATAATCAAATCATCTCTTAATCAACAAAAAAGTTTTGCAATAATTATGTTAATTATTAAACTGTTTTTTGTTTTGAAAACTTTTATATATATTATCGTTGAATATAATTAATAAATTAAATTCATTTGAGATTTGGTTTTAATTATATTCTTAAAACAATTTCATCCAAACATTCACTCGTTTATCGTTTTCTGAATACAATTGATATCTCGTGTTATGTTTTGGACTGAAATTAATGCAAATTTTAATTTAAATGTAATTTGCATTCAATCATACAATAGCTGTATTCAAAGGCAAAACTTTTGTTAATCACCAAAAATTATCATTTTATGTATAAAACTATCAGAAATATTGTCTTTTAATAAATTAATGAACAAAACATGTCATAACATAAAAGCATTGAAACACTTATTGCTTTAAATTTAGTTAAAGTAAAGGATTTTCATTACATATATGGTCTTTAAAGACAGTTATAGTCGAGAGATTGCCACAAATATCATAACTTATTCCAGATCCTCATCTTTGGGCACTGATAGCACTGGGAGCGAAAGTAGAGCTCTGGTGTATCAGCTGTTATGGCAACGGTCAGAGCCTTACGAAGGACTATTACATTCTGTGATTCAATCCCTCTTAACAGACCGACACAGCTCTGGCACAGGATATAAACAGACCATTCTGTCTGTCATAGAGCACACACACCGAAAATTGCGGTTCACAACCAATAATTGAAATATACAGCACCAGTAGTTATTGTCTGTGCAATTGTGAGGATTGGTGTTTGTATTGAAAGAGCATTTATATCACAAATCAAATTGAAATAAACGATTGAATATAAGGAAAAAATTTTGTAATTGTTAGCACTTTGTCTGCACTTCTTGTTCCGAATCTTCTGTCGCTCATTGAGCTAACTGTGCGATCTCACACTCGATCTCTATTGCACTTTGATTTAAGCCAGTATCAGTGCATTAGCACAGGCATTTTTCCAGTGCTAGCCATTTGAGCCTAATTTGTGTTCTCTATCTATCTTTAAGACCCAAAAGAGACTACATTAGAGGAAAAGTAGTAAAAAAATATCAATACTTTTATTCAACAATCATTTGGTTTTGAGTCTAATTTTACTTTCAAATCAAGTGCTCTAATGTCTAATACTTTTATTTCAATTAAGGTTTTTGTAATCTTTTTTATTATTCTCTTGAATATAATTAAAATCTGAAATTCATTGAGATTTTAGACCAGAAATGCATTTCAATTGTGCAAAGAATACCGACGAGTGCTCAGAGGACTGACAGTTTAGGGTCTAGTGATGCTGGAATCAGAAGAATGCCCTTGACCATTACAAATGAATGGCATGTACTGTACACTACACTTTCCAATTGACTGCACCGTTAGCTTTGCTTCTGTTTCCCTATGTTTGACAAGTAATCCAATTCTGTTTAAACGCTATTCATTCAGATATAAATCGGAAAGAATTTCTAATATTATTAAGAATTTAGTCAAACATTCAAACATTTAATAAAATTAAAAGCATTTCACAGAAAATTGAAAAATAATTTTCATTCAAGAGATAAGAAAACAATTATTTAAATCAGTTTTGAATCTAATTTTCAAACAATTCTTGAATCAAATTATAAATTAAATTAAAATTCCATTTGAATTGAGACTAACTTTAATGTAATGTATAGTAAAGTGGAGTAATTGTGAGATAAAAACAAACAAAACAATAGAGAAAATCGTATTTTTATCATCAAATGTGTAATTAGTTTGTGATTGTGATTGAAATTCACATAAAAAGAGCAAAAAATGTTTGCATTTCTCGATTGGCTTTTCATTTGCAATGTTTGTTACAATTGAATCCCTTATGAGTTGTTTGTGGATCTCATGTAAATCCAATTCAATGGCTTTTTGTCGGTCTTAAAGTTCAAATATAAAGTTTCAATAAAATCAATGGCAAAGTAATTATTGAAAAAGTGATCCTGGGATTAGTTACCCAGTAAACGCAATAATCTATCAACCCTTGACCTTATATGCAGATAATATATCAATATTCTGCACTTAATTAACATATGCCCTGTGCCTACTAAAGCTTGGCTAAAATAAAATAAAAGTGACCAGAGGCACTTCAGTTATTAATAGAGGAAAGCATACACTTAAATATATTCAGTCATTAAAATACAAATAATAATTATTTTCTAACGAAAAGCAAATGAAATAAATTAAAGCAAACAAAAACAAAATTGATTTTTCAGTGTTCAGTGTTTTTACTGTTAGTTTTTTTTTGTGAACCCCTTTTGCACCGATCGATACATATATTCATGAATAGTATATAAAATTTATTTATTCAACAAACATATCAATCGAGAGAAGAATTAAATTAAAGAATATATGAGAAAAAATTTGTTAATCAAAAAATCCATATCAAGTGAACAAACATTGGATGACATGAACTGTCCCTCAATTTATTTTCTGGATTAGAGTTAATATAATTAAAGTTAACTGGAGTTTAGACAATGGCATAGAAAAAGACTCAAAGATTGTATAAAACAGTGGAAAAAATTTCTGTTTATATTTGAAGAGAAGATTCACTTTTACAGTAGAATTGATACAAACTGTCAAACAATACATTCATTGAATTCTTAATGAATGAAATTCATTGCAAATGTAAATCCAGAGTCAAATATATGGGAATCTATTATCTCTAGTGAAGGCACAGACACATCAGTCCCCAGAACTAACTCTGCAATTGAGTCGCGAGTTATAAATGTGTGAATAAATAATTTTTTACACAAATTTTGTTTTCACTATCGTTTGGACCGACAATTCAGGCAATTCTTATACTTAAACATTGCTTTAATGCTAATTAGAGCGGAAAAGATCAGATCAAATGACAAACACAACTATCAATGAATAAAATCCAATGTTTTATCAAAATATTAAAAATCAGTTTTAAGTAAAAATTTTATTGACTTTTGTGTAGAACTTATATAAAATGAACTTTTATTACACATTCATATATACCGTATATACTCTCACAAAAGATAACCCATTCCTCTGTCAATATTCAAATATATGTAATCATTTGCACTAAAAATATACAATTTATATATAACTTTCACTCAATGAATGCATTACTACCAGTACTACAGTACAGTTGGAAAACGATTGAGAAGTGGATAGAAATTTGTAATATTATTATTGAATTGAAACTTCAGATGAAATGACGAAATATCATATAATTTATGGTTTATTGCACTTAAATCTCAATTTTAATAAATTTTATGAAGTTTTGTGAAGAGGAATAACTCTTATATTATATATGTATAGGAAT
>JAQGAT010000325.1:0-37665 GCA_034687845.1 Pantelozetes paolii
CTGAAGATGACCGCGAAGTGGTTGCCAACGCAGTGCCGCCCGAAGTGACCGATAATTTCTCCGACCATAAGACAGACCTTGAAAACGCAAAGAGTGATAAAAGTGTCAAAACTAGTGATAATAATACCGAAGGCGTGACTAAAATCGATGAAAGCAATGGCAATGAAGAGGAAAAGGAAGTGAAAGAAGACATGAAGTGATGTTTTGAAACACAGATTACACTCAACTATAGTGACATCTATTGAGGCCTTCAGTGAAAGCAACACTTGAGTCTCAAGTTTTGTAAACAAAGTTCAGACAAACCATTGATTTGCTTACCACCTCTTCCACCAGTGTTTCAGACATTCAAAGCGATGATCAAAATCAAGTCATTGAACGAAACCGAAGATTCTTCAGACAGGAAGTGGTGGCCAACAATGAGGACGAGGAAGAGTCCGGCTTTGCTTCATACCAGTCCCGGCGACCCACTTCAGGTGCAATCAATTCTTCCCAAACATTTCAGGACAACATTGGTTCTGGTGATAAATATCCCGGTTCTTACAATTCCGTTGGTCTTCCACTAGTGTATTAGCAAAACCTAACGCAGCGGCCAATCCAGAGGTCACACTATGTGAACACACCGCCAAAACCAAAGCGTCAATACTATGATAACTCAGACCTGTATGTCATCCCTCCGTCAGCACAATATCATCGTCATAGCCATCAGACACTAGACCTGATAGCACACGACTCTTATAATAGTAATTATCTGCCAAACAATTATTACGCCCAATCGTATCCCCCTTACGAACAAACATCACCTCCATATCGATTACCCCCTCCCACACACTCCACGATTCTCACGACTGCCTCCGCGCCCGCACTCCGCGGACTTCCTGGAAAGGGATCAAGAATTGGACGAAGAAGAGGAGGAGTGCCAGAAAGTAGTGGCAAACGGATATGATGCCAATGCCGTCAGACCAGACAACTATTACAGTGCAGCACAACAACAGGCAGAGCCTCCAAAGATAATGCCAGGGCGACCAAAGTCCAGTCTCGACCGATACGACCCATACTCTCGATTCTTCTTTGAACAACAGACCAATTATGTGTCGCCACCCCATTATCCGTCTTCTTCGAGCACAAGTAGCAAAGAGCCCCGTCCCTGGTCTGACTACTTGGTCGGTGCCAGCACAATAACATCTCCATAAACAGATAACCTGAACCAAACCCCACCGTTCCCTCAGCGGTCGTCTTCCCATTTACCTCATTATCACTCATCGAATGCCAATTCTTATGGTTTGGATTCAGAAACGCCGCGAAACTATCAAAGAGAGGAAAGTCTTCAGCGATTACTGGAATGGAAGCAACGGATGCTTCAGTCGCCCCTCAATAAGAGGAATTGGAGTCAACAACAGCCACAACAACAACAACCAATGCAAACACAAAGTACAAAGTCTATGGAACTGCCCTCCAGACCACCTCTACCTGAAGAATATCAATCAAAGTTCACGATAAAGGATGTGCTGAAAGGCCCCCAACAAAGGTACAGGGATTACACGCCTGGCCAACAGCAGCAACAAAGAGAGAGATCAAAGAGTATCGGAGATGGAAGTGATTTCGTGACGCAAACCGATGAAGACCTACAGTCGCCACAAAAGAACGCTTCAGTCAACTACTCTTCAGATGACGAAGGTATGGACCCATCCTTTCCTTTGTTGTTATCTAACCTTTCATTCATTTATTGATTGAATTTCTTTCATAAAAAACTTTTTTTTATCCAAAACTCTGAAAGCGTTTATAAAATACTAACAAAACTTGAAATCAATTCTTTGTATTCAAAATATTTTCATTGATTTCCTTCACATCTATTGACAACAACTCATAACTAATTGTATAACAAAAAAGACTAATAATTACTATAAAGTGCTTCAAAACTATTTATTGTTAATTTGTTTTGATGTCAAAGCACTCACACTATCGGCTAATCTTTGAAAAGTATAGCAAAAGTATTGAAAGACTAGAAAAATAATAGAAATCTGAGAAATAATGGAAATATTTTTGTGTTAACTATCGGTTCACTGACTATAACTCAATCTTCAGCTCAAATGTCTGGAAACTAACACAAAATAAAAATGATTTTAATTTCATATAAAAATATTACAAATACTTCTTACTCTCAAATATAAACCGGTTTTGCATTCAATAAATAATCATTAAATGTCTTGAAAACCAATTGTATGTCCGAATGAATGACTAACAACTAAAAGCTCATAAACTTCTTGTAATCTCTGATCAAATAAATTAACAAAAAATCCTAAAAACAAAACAAAATATATTAAAACTTCTTATAAAACATTTGTTCCCAAAAATTAAGCCGAACTTAGTCTACGAGTGCAATACAATGAGACATTGAGTGCCAGTCAGACACTGAAAGGTCGTTCAACACCTGATTATATAAATATTAACTCTTTGGGCAAAGATTGCGATGATTTGGACAAAGAGTCTGATCTGGATATAAGTAAAGAGGATTACTATAAGGCGTCGACAATGTTCTACCAGAGGTTCTCTGAGTCCGGCCGACAGAGTATACTCATGAGTCCTATCAGTTTCAATGAGTCCATCAGCTCTAAGAATGATAGCATTGGCCACACATTCAATAAACAGGACTGGGCTGATGTCGGCCTACCAGTGCCTGACGAGGTGTCGTTGGCCAGGACTGCCTCACGAAGAAGTCTTAAGCGTTTGAATACAATTGATTCAAAGACTGTATTAACAAATGAGAGCTCAAAACGTGATTTTAATTTAGAGAAACGAGAGGACGGGGACGGCATTGAAGAGCATTCCGTCAAGAGTTTGCTAAAGAAGTTCAATGAATACGAAACAAACAATAATTGTTTGAAAGCAAATGAAAACCCAATTGAAAGTGAAAACCAATGCTTTAGTGAAGAGATTGTCAACAAAACTGACTTTATTTCCAAATCTGAAAGACTTTCTAAATCTTTACTCAATTCAAGCAATTATTGGACAAAGAGTTACGTCTCTGACAGCGAAATACTGGACAATAACTCCTCCATCGCTGACGAAGACACTAACATATCATCAAAATCTGCGCCTTTAATGCTCTCCCCTCTGACCAAAGTGTTGGCTGATCTCCGAAAGACAGCTGATGTTAGAAAAGAGAAGTTATTCACACTTTCCCGCAATTCTTCTCTTTGTAAACAACGGCTTAATGTTGAGGAAGCGGTCAATGGAGTGGTTAATGGAGTGGTCAATGGGATGGTCAATGAAGTGGCCAACGAAGTGATTGTCACAAAAGGCGCGCTTCAGTTACTCGACACCAGTAGCTATAAGTCGAGTTCACTAGAAGTAGAGCTCAATTGTGGCCAACAATCGGATTATCTGTCAATGAATAAAACGGTTAGAGATGAGGAACAGTATGTCTCTATGGATGGCGAAGAAGTGGACAAAGAGAGCGATGCCGGCGACGACGCTGACGATGAGGCCAGTCGTGACTTTGATATTATTAACTATCAGTCGGATGTCATTAACGGTGATATCAAACTTAAGGCCGGGTGTAAAGTGAGAACATATAAGAAGCCCAGACCTGAAAATGTGCCAAATATTGAAACTCATTTCAATACCCGTCTATCTCTTAATCCTAACCCCGCTTATGAAGCATTAGGTGAAGTTCGTGTGACCACAGAAGTTGAGATCAAGAGTTTGGTCACAAAAGAGCCCAAAAGTAGTGGTAATAGTGATAAACAGAGATCTCCGAACGCACCCTATTATATGTCTGACCTCTTATCAGAGGAACAACAGAAGGAATTGCAGGAGAAGTTCGCCGCCCGTCAAACGGGTTCACCGCCTCCTCTGCTCTCGCGCTGTAATGCTCTGAATAACACCCGGTATTTGGGAACGACATCACTACAGAAGTGTGAGGTCGGGAAAAGAGTTAACAATATTAATGTGAATTCAATTAACAAAAATGATTCATCAGTTTCACTCAATAATTGTATTACAAATAACATTAACAACAGTAATGTCAACCAAACCTCTCCTACGGATAGTATTGAGAGTTCATTGAAGTCTATTTTGTTGCCAAATGTGTCAAAGTTTTTAGAGTCGGAAAAAAATAAGTACTGCGCCGGACATACACTACAGAAAGTGCCACAAAATGATAAGTCATTTTCATATACTTCACATAATAAGCGCTGTTTTACCCCTGACTTTGAGACCAATTCATCAAAAGCTAAAACAGATCTCGAGTTTGAAACTGAAAAGAGTTTTATTGAAAACTCATTTGCTTTGAAACGTCGCTCAAAATCATTGGAAGGACTGATGGATCCAAACAATAGTAAACATATCTATGAGAACCTAAGCCATCAATCATCCGATCCATCGCCTCAAGAGTCGGATGTCTTTCTCAATGGAAGTGATAATTATTCTGACGACGACTTCATGGCTACAGAAGTGCTCCGAAGTGTCAGTAAAAGACATTTTGCGGACAACTTGTGTGCGAAGTCATCGACAGTAAGCCAACAAACGGTGCCATTAGTTGAGAGTTTGGATAAAGGTTTCGATGATTTGTCTGAATCTGATTTGAGTTCTCTCATTGAGTTATCATTAGGTAATTGAGTTGTCTTTCCGTCACTTTCAGCACAAGTGTTACTCATTTAAGGGTTTCTCAAAATATATTCAAAATGCAGTCATATTTCCATTGAATTCAAATCTAATTTAAACACTTTATACCCCTTTAGACTCAGTCTCGGGTCCAATAATGGCCGATAAGGTCCGAAAGCGCCGATCGTCTCATAAGAGGCGATCAAAGGACGACTTGAATGCCTCGGATTCAGAGGTTCAAAGACCAAACCTCATAACTGCCAGACCTATGCATATAAAGCCTAAGTCACTGAGAGATCACAAGTCTTCCCGACTGTGTGTATCAACGGGTGATCTTTTGGGCAAATCTCACGAAGAATTGGTGTTATTATTGATTCAATTGAGAAGAACTCAGTCAACGATTGCCAAAAATTGTGATCAATTGAGAGTTCAGATGGAAAGCGAACAGAAGATGATTGAAATAGAGCCGCACAGACGGGATGAGCACAAACAACGGTTCCGGGAGTTAAGGGAACAGTTGTCTGAGTATGAAAAGCAACACGAAATGCAGTTCCCATTGATTAACACCGTCGACAATATGGTTAAAATGCATAATCCGGTCAATTGTGAAGATTTTTTAGACAACAGAGCAAAGGCTGCCTCGACTTCCGTCTTGGATCAGGTGGTGTCCATTGAAGACGAGACCACTAACCTATCGGCTTTACAACAGGACCGGGAGATTCTTGAACGCACTCTTGAGGGCGTGAAGAGCAAAGTGGCCAAAATGGGCACCGAATCGGTTGCAGTGATTAGTTTAGAGAAGCTTAAGAAACAGCAGCACATGATTGAGGGAGAGTTGGGTCGAGTCAGAGGTCTGTTAACACATTCCGCCAAACGCTTAGAGGAAAAGGCGGCTGAAAACGCACAAATAGAGCAAGATGTTATGATTGCCAAGATCAAACTTAAGGAAGTGTTGGCTAATGAAGAGACTCTGGAGTCTAACCGGGCGTCTAGTCTTGAGGCAGAGTTGGCACAAATCAATGCAGTGATCGATGACTTACATAACAGAAGAGTTGAATTGAATGCCGCCATTGAAAGCATTAAGACATCCGACAAGAAGAGGGAAGTAGTTAGAGCCAGTCCTACAGGTCTGGCCGGCTCTATACCACTGCCCGGGAGGAAGAAGATCACCACTACTTATATGGAAACAGATCTCGATTCCGGAGACACAAGAGATTTAGCTCATTGTCCACGAAATTCGGGTTCAGAAGGAGAAGACACTCCTCTTTACGAGAATCTGGAGAACAATAACAATGTTTCCAACACTTCTGCAAATGATTTGTTTATAAACCAATTTCAGACAACCAGTGATGACATGTTTTGCGGCACATCTGAAGACATAATTGACGAACAGATGAGACAATTCTATGGTATAATACCTATGACTCAAAAGGGATCGGAAATAAAAACCGTAAGAATTGTGAAACGAGAGGCCGAGAGACGAAGAATCAACTTTACGAACGGGTCGTCTAAGAGTATGGACTCCTTCTGGTCTAACAGTCAGTTTGACGCCGAGTTCTCTGTGGGTGCTGTCGGTGGTATCGGATCTATTCCTCCGCCGTATTACTACGAAGACAGAGACGACGACATGGACTGCGAAGAGATACTAAAGAGTTATGCAAACGAGTGCAACGATGGCCAGCACTGTATGATTGATAGTCTGAACGCAGAGTTTCAGAGATCATATAATATATACCAAAACTCCAACTCAAACCCAACAAACCCTAAACAGATAACTGAAGCACAACAAGAGGTGAACAGAATTTTTGTATAAAACAAAAGCAAACCTATATTTGAATGCAAAGCATGTCTTCATGTCTTGTAATGTATTATTGAATTCAATTGTATTTATAATTTGCAAATCATTGAAACCAATGCCTGAATGCATGTTAAAAATCAATATTTTATTTGACAGCAGCTGTTCTCTAGGCCTGAGCGCACCCGAAGCGCCTCACTATCACTTCCTTCTACTTCTTGCAACTCTTCTGCTCTGTCTTCTACTCCTTTTCCATTTCGTTTGACACAAGTCCGCAAACTTGAGTCCAAATACGGCCGAATCGGCACAACTCGCAGACATCATACCATATCTTGCAGTCAACCCCTGTTATACCAAAACAATAATTCGGTACTAATTATCACAAAATTATTGTTTCTTTTCATTCATTTTTGTCAAAATTCATGCAAATGTCAAATGTTTTACAATTTATTTCATATCTAATCTCTAAACACAGATCTCAAAGATGTGGCGCTCACGCGATGACACGGATATAGACCTGAGATATAGGAATATCAATACCCCTGACATCGTTAAGAGCACTATAAAGAAAAGTGAAGACTTTGATGAGAAACTGATTGAACGCGAAGTATGTCTTCATTTCTTACACTAATTAATGTAAAATATTGTGACAATAATTGAATGCATTGTTCAGATAATGGCCCCAAAAATGATTGATATCCCGGAACGGTATATACGCGATGACGAACCCGAAGAGATTTCTGCGTCAGAGAAGCTTAAGCGCAGTCTTAAGGCTGAAATGATTAGAAAAATGTTATCCGAAAGCACTACTTATGAAGACGTGAGACGTGACACCAATCAACATATGATGTCTTCGTCCTCTTCCTCATCAGCGCTCGGCTCTGAAGAGAATGTTTTGAGCGATGAAACCAAAAGTAAATTGAATGAAGAGAAGAGACGAAGGGCTCAGTTGTTGGCACTTAACCATGAATTGGCTAAAGAAGTGATGGAAAGGAGTAGAATAGTTGCAGGTATTCATTGAATTGCATCCAAACCTCCACTCAATTACAACATTTTGTTTTAATTATCATTTGATATGATTTTGTTTTGCACTCATAGCCAATAACGACAGCACCAGCTCTTAACTATTGTTTTGGTTTTTTGTTTTATTCATTATTTGATGAATAGGTTTGTGTTTTTGTGATTTTGTTTTTTGATTTCATTTTAATTTCATTTTTTAATGTTTTATAACTTTTTTTTGGAGAAAACTTTTGAGAGTAAAGAAAACTTTTAGTCAAAAAAACTTAAGAAAACTTTTACTAAAATTTTAGTTTATTTTTAATGAAAAACAAATTTTGATTTCATGTCTAGAATTGGAAAAGTATTTAAGACTTTCAAAAGTTTTGACGAAAAGAAACTCATTTTAATATAAACCTTAAAATCGGATCTCAATTGTCGACACAAAACCCAAACTTTAATGAAATGCTTAACTGAACTGACGTTTTAACCAATTTTTCAGTTGTGGCTGAACTCACCAAATATGACGACAACAGCAGTAGGTTTGAAGAAATCAAAAACTTAAGCGAAAAAGATTTGATTGCAATGATTGAACGGGAATGGCCTCTAACTAACCAACAGTTCACTTGACATTGAATAAACAATTTTTACTCAAATTATTATACAAAACACTTAAAAGCAAAACAATTGATAATAATTTGCAAACAAAACAAAAACCAAAACATAATTACTATTAAAATATAATTCAAAAATCACTTTCAATTTGATTCTCAATTAATTGATTGAAATTTATGCTCAAAAATGTCTTAAATATTGATAACTAGTTATGAAATTATTTGAACAATAGATAAGAGTTTATATGAAAATTATAATCAAAATTTGCATTACTTTTAAATGCAATGCAAATAAGGTTGAGGTTATGCTACCAAGGTCCAATACATTTAATGATATTTCTCAACAAAACTATTGTTTTAATTATAAATTATTACATAATTAATGAAAATTCCATTAAAACTAATGTTTTTTATATTATTTTACAAACAATTAATTTATTTAAATCTCTTTTTGCGGTCTTTTTATTGATATTTATTTGAATTTCATTTTATATGTATTTTTCGGTCGATTTAGTGATCGATATGTAAAACAAAATACAAAATATTAATTCATTTTATGATAATTGCAATCAATTTTCAATAATTGAAACAAATTTTCAAAATGTTTTTCTCACTTATGAATTATAAGCACTTGTATTATATGTAAGTTTTTTTGATTCAATTATTATATAATTATTGATAAATAAAATGCATTTTAAATGACCTTTTATTCAATCATTTCATATGTTTTTAGTATTTAATCGGTTTTTAATTTAAATTAAAATCTGTTTTCAAATGCAATCAAAATTAATATCAAATTAATTCAAATCACAAAATGTTTTATCAAAAACTTGTTTCAAAACTTATCGCTTAGTTATGCGCACCAGTGGTTTCAGTTTGCATCGTTTGCACAGCACTGGCAGTTAAATACCAGTGCTTTAACTTATTTGAAAACAATTGTAATTAAGTTTGAATTGATTTCCAATAATTAAAACAATATTTTATATTCAAAATAATTGCTATAAAACTAACAAAAAGTGAAAAATAAGTGAAAATGAAAACAATTTTAACTAAACTTAAAGTTATTTAAAGTCTATTGAAGTAAAAACTGTGAAACAAATAACACAGCGCTGAGGGACTACCAGTGCTGAACGCACTGTTAGGTTAAGATCATACTTCAAAGAATCATTTCTATAGTATGATTCGTCAGCTTCACATCCAATGTGAAGTCAGTCTGAGCCACGATGACGAGGTATGGCATCCCTTCCTGAGCGCGAAGCAGAGCTCGAGACCCACCTTCCGGTGCGGACTCGGGCTCATTGATGAACGTTCCCAAAGACATTGCGTCTGAGGGAGGGAAGGGATCCGTTCCGAGTGGTCAACACTTTTTTATAATCCAAAAATAAGAGCACTTTTTAAACACAATTAAAAATAATTTAGTTTTGAATTCATTTCGCAATTCATATAAAATCCCCAAAACTTTGCTTTTGTTTACGTTTTGTTTGTTTTTGCTGTCATTTAAAGGCATTTAAATCTCAATTCACTTCAATTTGAAACTCATTTTTGTATTTCATTTATATTTTGATTACAAACTGATTGTGATTACGGTATGAATGGTATGAATAAAGAGCTAATAGTGATAGCCATTGACCGACACTTCAGACACGACCTCAAGTATGAAGTGATCCATAATATGGACAATAAATGCCTTAATTTTGATAACAATTTAATGTAAGTCTGAATCAACTCTTTGTTTGCTTTGCATTTGAATCCACTGTTTGTCTCATATTTAGGACACAATTGAAGCGATGGGTCGATAGGTTGGGCGAAGAGTCGGCGGAAGTAATGACAAGTATTTCATCGATAAATGGTTTTGTGTTTTAAATGTTGTTTTGATTTTTAGGCACAATATCTGAAACAATCCATCACTTCATTCAAGAAACTCATTGATCACTCAAATGAAGACAAAATCTATTTATTGCTACAAATGGACAAAAACTCGGACACCGAGTGGTCAGCCGTCGGCTTCGTTAGGATCGGCACAAGGAATCTGTGGTTTGCGGACAAAGACAACACAAATCTGAGACAAATTGAAAACTGTTTTTGTATTTTAGGTAACAATTGATCCAAAAATGAATGAATTGTTTCAATAGTTATGTCTTTTTGACTCAGATTTCTATATTCGAGACCAAAGACACGGTTTCGGACTCTTTCTCATCCAAAAGGCGATGGAATCGCTGCACAGAAGGGCCGTACAGTTCGCATACGACAGACCCACAGAAGCGATGCTGTCATTCCTGAGCAAACACTTTGGTCTCAAACAACCCCTTCCACAGCACAACCACTTTGTAATCTATGACTCATTTCACAGCAATTATTGATATTTTTTTACATATTTTTTATTTTATTAACAATTTTTGCAAATATTTATGAAAAACAGAAAATATTTTACAATTAATTGAAAAGTAATTATAATTTAATATAATTTATATAAAAATGGTTTTGTTTTTTGAAGTCATTAGAAGTTTTTTGGACTAAAAATCTTTGAATTATTTTTTTTCACTAAAAACTACTTAAAGTCAGAAAAGTATAACTGAATTGTAAAACGAGTGAAGAATTTGTGATATATTTAGAGATAATCTGATGAAACAAATAATTTATTGAAAAATCAATGAAACGTTTTATAAATATTAATATTTTAAAAAACAAATGAATGAATAAAATGTGAAAAGAGTTGACAAAACCATTAAATTATTCCTCCGTTGAGTCGGTTTTGGCGCCACTTGAGTCGGAGGTGTCTTTGGTTTCGTCAGAATCGTTGCCTTTGAAGCACTTGAACAGCAAATTCATTAACAAATCGTTGTTAGCGGCGATAATCTCATGAAGTTCTGTGACATCCCTTTCCTCTTCCAACTCAATGACTCCGTCGATATCAGTAACGCATTCCTGGAAAGCGATCGGCAATTCTCTAATCAGAGGTATTCTGTGCTCTTCTGTTGCGCACAACCTCTCAATTAATTTAAGGACTGTTTTTGTCTTTTTGTTGATTTTATAAGTGACTAAACACAGATAAACCAGTATTTGTGCGCTCTGGGCAAACCCACCCGTGTCTGCAATAGGGATGGAATATGGGATAAGTTTCTTGGATTGAAACACAAAACAACAAAATACTCCTCAGTTTTGACATCAAATAGTGATAACAGATCTCATCGCCGGCGTAGTAGAGGAGAGTGCACTGGTTCTCCATTAACCAACTTTCCGGCATTTTTACCATTGAGTCGATTAACGAAATCACAGCTAAGGGTAAGAAATGATTAGTTTTTGTTTAATATTCAGAACTTTTCAAACATTCAATGGATTCGTAAGAATAGATGGAAAACAAAGCGAATCCCAAGTCTTCCAAACCATGGGATATGAAGAACGTGTCCGTCATATCCCACCAACCGATGTACGGAAGGGTAGTCGGCGTTTGAGTCAATGATATCAATGGCCCAAAGATTATGATCAGAAGCTGTGCTTTAGTTTTGAGTGGAAAGGGTCTAAGAATGCGTTTAAGCCACGACTGAGTCTCAGAAATACAACGGTTTGTTGTGTCAAAACAAACGGTGCGATAAAATGACCGCAAATAGTACTCCAATGTCTGTCTTTGGCCGAACGACAGGCCAGAGATCTGAACCATCAGTTGCTCGCTGTGTGTGAGCGCTGAAGAAGACATTGAATTAATTTTGAACAACAAATCAATGATAAAAACCATTGAAGACATCGAAGACGTAATCGACTTCAGAGTCATCCCAACCGGCGATCAATTGACGGATCAGTTGTCCATAACATTGAAATATGAATCGCATCTGAAAGTTGTCTTTAAGGTTAAGGCTATGCATAGGTATGCCATCCAAGCGCTCAATCACTTGCAGTAAAAGTGTTATTCTGTCGGCCGTTGGGAACAGACATGTCGTCCGTTTGAACACAAGACCTAAGGATTGGACACAAGATTTGGATTCAATTGAAACACAAAAGCGATTAAAATACCAAATGCTTTGAAGAGTTGGGATCTCTTCTCCCTGTCCTCAGGTGTGGCCGCAGTTGAGACCAATTGGTAGCCATTAAGCAGTGCTTGTAATCCAGTCTTGGATTTGAGATAATACTCACAAACGAAGTCTCGAAACCACTTATTAGTCAACGAAAGCACTGATAACTCATTTAAAGACAATTTGTTGACAATAAGCGCCAAAACCTCTGTTGGGATGGCATTGAAAGCACCGATAGATGTGTTCAATGCACTACTGATCGACACACCTGTGCTCTCACAGCCGATCGTTTCGCATAACTTACACAGAGTTAGCGCTTCTGTGCTCTCATTGTGGGCACTGATAGTGAGAGCACCGGTAGTTGTGTTTGGATTACAAGACATTTGAATTTTATTCAACAAATGAGTGAAAATTTGAGACAAAATGTCCGAAAAGTGAAACAATTTATTGAAAACTAAATCAAAGTTTGAATTCATTTTCGAATCAAATCTTTATTTCAATGCAAGAAATGCTTTGAATTTCGATTCGAATTTCGGACTCAAAGAAGACGTCATTCAGTGATTGCTTTCTCACTTCTGATTGGCTCTCAGTTTAAAGCGTTTTCACAAATGAAAGTCAAATCCATTTTATGTTTACATTTCATATGTTTTTGTGTTTACTTTTAATTCATTTTATTTGTCGTAAAATCGGATTATTTTTCAAACATTTAGATTAAAATCAATTAATCTTTTCATTACTTCAATACAAGTGTTGTTTCAATTGATTCACAAAATGAATGTCTGTTTTGTCAATGAAAGCGAGTTTTGTCTGTAATATAAACACTAAACACGTGTTTCACTTGTTTTTACATTCAATTGTAATTAAAAGCGATTGAAATGTCCGTCAGTTTTGACCGCAATATCAGTGCTTCGGAAGGCATTGACGGCACAGTTATGTCCACAAAAGGCATGCAATTAATGACATCAACGGGCGTTCAGTCCATCGATGCCCTCATCGGCAATGGCTTTGCCATCAATTCAATCACTTTATTGGGTTTGAAGTCAAAGAAATCAATTAAAAGATAATTCAATTAATACTTAATGTCTTTAATCTCCAGAAGAAGACAATTGCAGTCAATATTCATCAATGATTACCAAATGCTATGTCTCTGAAGGTATTGATTGCAAACACAAAACCATAATCTCTTCGCAAAGTATATCATCAAAAAGATCCCGATTTTTGAGAGTAAACCCACTTTTTATGCCTTTTATTGACTGAAAGTTAACTTAATTTCAATCATTTACTGATAGGAACTGCCGGTGCGGTCGACACAAGCACTGAGACCGAAGTACAGCCAAACGGATGACATTCAGATCGCGTGGAGATATAAATCGCAGCCATTGGTGGCCAACAGTGCACTCAATAGTGAATCTCATTATGACTTCGGTTCCCATATTAGTGAACAAACCCTTACTTCGGCTGACATTGAGTTTTGTTCACACAATTCATGTCTGGATTTAATCCGAAGTTTGAAACCAAACAACAAAACCATTACTCGTATTCTTATCGACGGTTTGGGCTCTCCGTTGAGTCCACTGTCCGTCCAATCATTGCCTCAATTTGTATATAAACTGAAATCATTGGTCAGAAAATTACCAAATGTTTTGTGTTTAATGACATTCAACGCACAGTTAGTCCTACTGTCCAACAGTTCATACGTGAGAAGTCGTGTCCACAATATTGTTGACGCAGTCATACAACTCATTGGTTTCGATGAGTGGACACAAACCCCGTATAAGGAATACAACGGACTCTTCAATGTTATAAAGCTTTCAAAACTCAATTCATTTAATTATTATACGACTCCCGAAACACTGGACACAGGATTTCAGTTAACAAATAATAACAAATTTTTTATTGTTGACAAACTATGTCTTCCCCCCGACCTCAGCGACACTGCCAGCCGTACCACAGGGTGTGCTACCAGTGCTGGCGATAAGAAGTTGGAGTTTTAATCACTTGTTATGAAATATATTGTATTTTTTGATAAAATATTTAATAAATGAATGATTTTTTTGTTTATTTTGTATTTGATTTCAATTATAAAGAAGTTATAAACAAATGGTTTTGAATTACAATTGTATTCAAACTTTTGGACAAAATATTCACAAATTATTATTAAAAATGAGATAATTGTTAAACAATTGAGTATTTAATGACTAAAAGCGGATATGATTTGTGACAATCCTTTCGGATATCTGTGTCCACACTTGTGTGACAACACTTCCAGTAAAAGGTTGTCTTGATTTGAGCTGAATGTGTGGACAGTTGGTTATTGATAGTCATATTTGGCGCACAAAACATACCATTCGTCAGATGGACTCACTTTGGACTCACTTTACGCCTATAATAGCCTTTGTATTGATAACTACAATCCAAACCACTTATAATGACAGCAATTGTTTGATTCAATTAATATTAAAAATTCAATCAATTTTTCAAATATTTTGCATAAAATACAATCAAAACTAAACTATAATTGAAATAAAATGAGAAATAAATGTCTAATTGGGTGAAGAAGTAAAGCAAAGCCTAAAGTGTCTGAACTGTGGGTCTGAGGGAACCAAAGCATTGAAGGCATAGAGACTTAGAGTCAGTCACTGTATATACAGAGCTATTGTAAGCCATAAGACATAAAGTGTTTGAAAGCGTATTGAAAGCCATTTTAGTTGTGTTTTCACCAAAACTAACGACAATTTAAATTGAATTTAATTAAACTCTTCACTCATTTGACTAATTACTCAAATCTGGCTCCGGGTCTACACTACTGTGCTGTTTGGCCAATGAGTTAATGGTTGGCAGTGTTTGAATGGTTTGTAGTATTGCTTGGATTGAGTGAAGGACTGGAGTTATTGGCGAATAGGAAAACAATCAAATATTTCCATCCAATGTAAGTCCATAGACATTAAGCTAACGGTGCTCTACAGCACTGACACTGTCGACGAATCCCATTCACACATACCTCACATACCAGTGCTCATCAACACAACCAATCACTCGACAACATTACACAAGACATGTCATTCACATGACTTTAATAAGGCTTTCATTTGTTTTAATTTCACTGAAAATTAGGATTAAATTACAATTAGTTTCACTCAAACTCATTGTCCGATACATTACTTGTGCCCAAAATGTCCCGCAGTATCGCTCTGTCTGTCTGTGCTCTCAACACAAGGCTAGACATTCACCACATCTGCCATTAAAACAACAAAAACACTGAAAAAACATTTAATTTCAATGAAATTGTGTTTAAATTAACTGAAAATTAGTTTTACTTTTGAATAACATTTGCATTAATTTTGAGTCAATTTATACCAAAATATATGAATATTTGAAAAACATTTCAATTTTTAATTGCTTTTACTTTTTATTATTTTATTACAAGTGAAGCAAAAAATGCAATCATTTTAGAGATCTTTGATTACATTTCTGGCAATAAATAAATCTATGACTAAATTGTTAAACAATTTTACATTACTTTCACATCTAATCTCAAATTTATTATCATTTTTGAAATCAATTTAAAATAAATTAAAACTAAATTCAAAAACAAATTAAAAGTTTTCATCAAATGTTGAGTTTATTTTTGCGCTCAAACTCTCAATGAAAGCACTGAAAACACAAATGATTTATATCTTTGGCTTTGATTTTAAAAAACATTTGATTAAATCAAAAGTGATTTTGAATTGAAATCCAATCAAAAGTTTAATGTTTTTTGATTTCAATTAAGAAAATGTATTTCAAAATGCATTTTAAGTCTGAAATCCAATTACAGGTCAATGAACTCAACATTGGATTCAAATATGACTTCAATTTTGAGAAAAAGTTTTTTTCTTTGTTTTTAAATATGAATTGAGTTTTGAATTAATATTTAACACAAAACTCACAAATTGTGTCAAAATTTTGATTTCAATTCAAATGAAAATATTATTTTCATATCCCCTTTGAGTTCATTGAAAATACACAGTAAATACCCCTTAAATGAAATGTTTATTCAATCAATTAAACCCCTGTTTTGACTGACAGTATGGAACAGTTCCAGAGTGTGGCGACCACTGCCACGGATGGCATACAAACAGGTCAGTCGACAATTCAAGTGACGTCTGGCGGCCAGACATCGGTGACTCCAACACAACAAGTGATTCAGGTGTCACCCCAGGGCTCTATTATGGGCGGACAACAACTTATGGTCCAGACTCTACCTCAGGGACAGACTATTCAACTACAGGGACAGGCGGGTCAACAGATACAGCAAATTCAGTTTATGCCCGGCCAACAGTTTATTATACAACAGCCACAAAACGGCCAGATATTACAGACAGCGGACGGACAGACGATTGTGTGTCAACCCGTCAACGTTGACGGCACTAACTTTTTACAGACCTCACAGGGAGTCATACAATTGCCGGCCAATGCGCTCATCAATAATTCAGCCGCTGCTCAGGCCGTACAACAGGCAGCGAATGTGGCCACAGCCCAAAACGCAGCCAATGCTGGCCAACAGAATGCTGGCGCTATTACACTACCAGGTGGTGCATCACTGGGCCCTGGTAATATTGTTATGGTCGTTCCCGGCGCCGGCGGTCTTCAAACAGTGCAGAGAATACCACTTCCCGGCGCCGCAGAGTTTTTAGAAGAAGAACCCCTTTATGTGAACGCAAAACAATATCACAGAATACTTAAGAGACGACAGGCCAGGGCTAAGTTGGAAGCGGACGGTCGTATACCTAAGGAAAGGCGGAAATATTTACACGAATCCCGACATAAGCACGCAATGAATAGAGTGCGTGGAGAGGGCGGGCGTTTCCACTCGGGTTCGGTCAGAGGTCGCGACCAATTAATGAATATCTCGGGAGAGGACGGACTGACCAGTGCTTCGATGAATGACTCGCAAACAAATACAGACCACGAAAACAATGGCCACAACTCTTTGTCATCGCATCACTCGTTAATAGAAGTCAGCTATTGATCGATCGCACAGTCGGTCAGTCATATCCACCCGTCCTTTCCTTTCTCTCCAGAACTTCATTGCATTCATCACTCATTTGTCAACAAATTCAGACATTTATAGCAAATATTTGACTAAAAATATCACAAATTCTTATTTACTTTGAATTCAAAACACTTTTTTAGAAATTTATTATTAGTTTTGAAAACATTTCTTAAATTAATATTACTTTTCATTATTTGAAAGAAAATAATAAACAAAAATATTTTTGATTTTTTTTTTCATTTGAATGAAATGTTTATTAAAATAAAAATTTATAACTATTTTTGAATATATTTTTGACTCAAATCTGTATTTAATTTCACATTTAAATTGTGTTTAAATTAATTTAAAACAAAAGTTTTGTCCAAAAAATTGTACTTAAAATCTAAAAATGATTTTCTTTTCAATTATTTCTCTCTTTTTTTGTATTGAATTGTATTTTAATTATAATTTTCAATAAAATTTTCATTTATTATGAAATTAAAAAGTTTTTGAAATTTTATTCACAATTTATTACAACTTTTTATTGAATTATATAATGTTAAACATAGCCATTGGATCATAAATTTGTGAAAGGGCAATTAGTATTGATTTCAAAAGTTGAAATCCCTTACCTTTTGTTATCATTTTCTTTGTTTGTCTTCTTTGGACAGCAATTACAACAAAACGACTACAAATTGAACCCATTTTTCAATAATTGATAGAAAAATGATTTGAAATATAATTTTCTTTGAATTCAATCAACAATTCATTGAAACAATTAATTTCAGTTCAAATATGTTTCAAACGGTTTCTTAATATTTAAAATAGATTTCACTTAAAAAGCATTCAAAGAGTACTCAAAATACAGAAACCATATAATATATTATTTTTCATTGAATTTCAATAAGTATTGAATAAAAAACCTATTTTTTATAATTTTAACAAAAATATAGTATTTTTATATAAATTTATTGCATTTTTATTATTATTTAAAATATTTATTATATTTTATAAATTAATAAATTTTTAATTTATTGATAGATAAGTAGAGAGTTTAATATATTTCTCTATAAAAATATGAAAAACTAAAAAATATGAAAAATAATTAAATGAAATGCATGTAAAGCACTGGAAGATGGGTTTTGTTGGGAGTATTAATCCATTCATAGATTAATTAAAAATTTAAATACAATAAAACAAAACGACTGTCAGAACAACACCAATGACTTCACCATCGATGACACCGAAGACATCAGTGACAACGAACTCCTGAAGAATGAGTTGAATTCGAATTCAAATGCTATGAATGACTCAAATGTTTTCACAATTGATAACTAATTGTTGAAATAATAATTCATTTTTCAAAAAAATTTAAATAATTTTCAATTATTGTCATTCAAATCAAAAAAATCAGTAAATATTAAACAGTTTTTTATAATTGTCTTCAATTTGATCCAAAAGTCTGACCAAATGTCTAAAAGCAGTTTTCAATTGGACTCAGGAGTGTCTGGAGAAATGATGGACAGAAAGTCAATGCTTGAGAAAGACATCGGAAGCGAAGGAGTTGTGACAAACTCTGAGACCAAATGTGAAGTGGAGTCACAAAAAGACAAAAACAAAGTGAAAGCACACGAAGAATACGACGGATCAACTGTTTCGGTATATTCTGACTCTGAAAGAGATTCTGAAGGAAGTGATGGCTTCTTCATGCCTTTAAAAACGCCATCAACAGTGGACTCAAAGACATCGACTCCGGAATCAGTCTTTACAGTGGATTCTTTGTCAACGGTTTCGTCAGAAAGCAATGTCCAATCGATGGACCAATCGATCCGTACATTGAGTTCTGAAGAATCGGATCAATCGGACGTCTATTGCCATCCAATCTCTGGCCAAATATCTGAAAGTGATTTTTCTATCACTTCATACGAAAGCATCGATTCGTTTGAAAGCATTCCCTCAAAGAGTAAGGGTTTGGAGGGTTTGGAGGGTTTGGAGAGTTTGGAGGGTTTGGAGGGTCTGAAGCAAATATCAGATTCATTACTGGATCTGAACAGCAGTTCAAGTAGTTTGTGGTCAGACGTGTCTTCAATGGTCTCATCGGGAAGTGATAAACCATTTGAAGACTTTTTCGAAACAAGTTCTTCAGATGTGGTCTCATCTGAACTCAAAGACCAAAGCACTCAATACTCGCCGTCAGATATGTTTCACTTCTGAGCAAAGAGTTTATGAAATGAAACAAAAATTATTTAAAGTTTTTGTTTGAAATGAAATGAAATTAAAATCATTTAAAAAACATTTTTACAAATTATTTCATTGTTTTATTCATTGAATAAAGTTTTTCTATAAACTGATCCATGTCTTAAACATCAGTTCTGAAGACACAGTATTACATTTCATGAGATAATAATTTTGTGATTTTAATTCAATTGATTGGTTACAGATGGACACAAATGAAGGCCAATCCCTTAACATCAAGGGAACGGTTGATACTCTTTAGCATAGGATAGTGTTTTTGTACTGTACTGTAGAGGTATATTCAATGGAAATGTCATTCAATCAATAAAATTACTTTTTGTATATATTTTCTAATATTTCAAGTGTTTTTCAGAGATCTTAAATGAACTGCAATTTATTTATAGGGATATATAAAACGCTTGAGTGCTGTACTGTACTGTGCAGGGGCATTATTTTTATCAGACACTCAATTTGAAGAGTAATTTACATGTATAATTGAGCAGGGTAGAATTATTGACTTATTTTTGTGTTACAAGGTTATTTAATAAATATTCTACATTGAGATTTATGTGAAGGTGTGTTGTTGCCTACCTTTCCTCTCTTTCCTCCCTTTATTTGTTATACATTTATTTTATTTAAAGACATAAAAACAATATTAAATGAAATGCATTAAAAGATAATAAAACTTTTGACGAATTTTGCTGATCAACAGAAAATAGTAAACCTTTATATCAAATGTAAAACTTTTTATCAATCGATAAATAAATAAAAAAACAGACATTTATTTAATGAGAAAATGTTGTCCTTTATAACACTATTATTGAGTTTTCATTTCAATTATGATATTAATAATAATTATATACAAAACATAACAAAACCTTTGAGTGAATCACATATTAAATGTAAGAATCATTTGAATTCAAAATATTTTCTTTTATTTTAAACCATTTGCTATTAATTATAGATTTAACAAACGGTAGGAAAATATGTTTCAAATGGTTTCTGTATTCAATCAATAGTTAACTCAAATTCAGGTAATTGTGGGATAAATGAAGAATATAATGGTTGCGGACCTGTCTATGAAACCAATTGTGATAACTATCTGAAACCTCTGACATCTCGCCGTCGAAAGTGTGTTTTGGGATGTTTTTGTATCGATGGTTATGTTAGAGATCTAAGCACTGGTTCGTGTGTTATGCCTCAGATTTGCAGTAAATATATTGCTTTCACACATAATCTAAAACCTAATTATAATTTATACATAAGTTTGTATGAAAACATTTTTTCAATCAATTAGAAAGTAATCCTCTTTTGGAGAGATTTAAGAGTTTGTTATTCAATTGAAAACTATTTCTGGAATTCATTACTCATTCATGAAATCACAACATATTTGAAACACATTTTAACATTAAATCAATTGAAAACTTATATCAAAACTGTTATTCATTTGATTATTGAATAAAATATAAAACAAGAAATATATTACAAGAAATCAATTATTAATGAAATATTGATTTCATAATTATCTTCAATAGATTTAAACGAAGTTTGCGATGAAAACTCAATTTTCTATTTGTGTGGAAAGGACTGCACTTTTTGTGACTCCGATCGACGCCTCATAAAGCGACACATTTGTGCCAAATGCACGATCGGGTGCTTCTGTAGAGAAGGTTATGCCCGAAATATGATCGACAATAAGTGCATTTCAATTGAATACTGTTTGAATGGCAACAAAATTGTTTAACACTGTATATAAGATCATAAATATTTCATATCTTATCAAAAATGCAATAAAATTGAAATAATTCAGTGTTTACTTTGAATTTTTCAAACTCCGGGGTTATTCTCATAAAATAATAAAATAATATTTTTGATAAAAACATAAAACTCTTTTCATATGAATATATTTATGTAAAAATCATTTCGACCAAAAAGTAAACTTAAGTTATTTGATAAGAGAATCAATAAATTTAATACAACCTTGATTACTTGAAACCCAATCCGCCGAAACACACATCGGCTAACATTGGTCTGACATTTGAAAGCTATTGGAATATAATATCTCTTTATATCTGAAAAGAGAATAAATTAAAACTGAATTCAAAAGATTTTATTGATTTAAACAAAAATTATTTTTAAGTTATGAGTAAAACGTTTTACATTTGAATACATTTTCTGCTTTTATGATATGAGTTGTGATCAAAAATATACACAAATTCTTAATTCTCAACAAAACTGACATTTATTTAATGAAATGTCATTTTTGTTAATATTTTAGTCAAATCACTGATTTTATGTCCAATCCTCTGATCTATCGTTGAAATTGTAATTAAATTATTATCGTTTGACTTATTATTAATTTATTTGACATTTATTTCATTGAAAGACAGTTTTATGAGACTTTAATAAATAGTTTTCGTGTATATTATTTTCATTACCGGTATTTCATTCACAGATTTATGATAATCACAAAAATGTTATTCAAATTAATCAAAAAATATTTGTCAAACCATTTAGACATTGATTTACATTCAGACTCAAAGACAAGTCAAACAATTATCACAATGATATGAAATATCGACTAATGTTTTCAACAATTACATCAAATAATGACAATTGAATTAAATATAAAATATTTATAACAAAAAATTGTCCGAAAATTTATATTTTAATTAAAAGTTGAAATTGTTTTTTAAAAAACTATATAAAAATGAATTCAATATTTAAACGGATTTATGAAATGAAATGAAGAAATGAAACGTTTAGTCGATTTTCAAACAATTTTACTCTTATTAGGCGTCGATATAAGAAAAATGTGAACAAATCTCTCAACTTATTTGAAACGTTATATCAAATCAATGATCAATTGATTATAATTTTCATTTAAGATAACAATAAATATAATAAAATATGAAATAATGAATAAAAACTCAATTTTTGCAACTATTTATTATTCAAACGCTTTCATAACTAAATATAAACCCCCTTTCAGTTCAATCCATGTCAACCTTCTTAAGGCCAGAGTTAGTGATAATAATTTTGTCTTCCCTTTTGGGCTGAACGCTCTTCAACTCTTCCGTCGCCGGTATTCTGTCCTTATTTTCCTCTAAGAAGTCATCAAAATATTCTTCTGTGTCAGCAATACGTAGTTTAAAAGGTGTCGACTCGTCCTCATCAGAGTCGTCGAGACAGGAAAGGCCAATAAGTCCGGGAAGAAGTAGTGATGCAGATAATAGAGTGCCGCCAACGCAGAACACACCCAGACCAATTATTTTACACCAGTCCAGGTTCTGGTTGAACATATAGGCGGCCCTGTCTATTATGCGCATCTCTTCTTGGTAACCAACGTCTATATTCATTCGTGGAACGACATACCCGGCCATTAGAATGATAGCACCAAACACTAGAAGAATAAATCCTAAAGGAATGGATGAAATGTAAGACAAATAAGAAACAGATTTTCTTATAACTCATTTGTATTCACATCTCATTCATACGTCAAACAAATATCACAAAAGGTATCGATTTGTTATATAAATAGCATTTCATTTCATTTCTTAAGTTCTTATTCATTACGACTTTATTCACTCATATTTCAAGTGTTTTTTCATAATTTTGGTATAAAATCGTAATAATTATTGTTTTCATGAATTTTTAGTTCAATTTTATTACTTTTTATGAAAGTTTTGCTAAATTTGATAAAATGTTAACAATTTTTACACTAAAAATTATTTTAAACATTAATTTATATCATTTAAAAAAACAATTTTCACTAAACCTGTCATAAAAACTCCAATTCATTTGAAGTTTCATTGAATATAAAAGACTAATCCCTTTAAATGTTTTTGAAATGTTTTGAAATAAAATCCAAGTTTTGTTTAAATCCCTAAAATATAGTCTAAAAGTTTTAGACTAAAACCAAATGTATTACTCAATTGAAGCGAAAGAAAACAAACGACAGATTATTTTGAATACAAAGTATAACTCAATTAATGAATAGATGTATAAATGTATTCTTTGTAACAAAGAATTGGAAACAAATAAAATGACATTTAATATAAAACCAATTTATCATTTCATGTCAAACGTATAACAAATTAGTTTTTCATTTTGTAGTCATTGAGTTTGAAACCATAATTACAGGTAAACATAGGTTTGAATACAAAGGACAGTATTAGGCCAGACATGTCATACCTATCCAGAAAATTAATCTCCAAAATAACAGTGCTCTCCGTTTCTCTTTGGGTGCAATCAAGTATCTGAAAGTAAAAACACACAAAACTCATTTAAATGTCAGATAAAATTACATTGATAAGTTATTATAATATAATGCTCTCCCTTTAGAGCCCAGTTATCTCATAATCTTATTGAATGCAAATATAATTCATTCATTCAATAATTGTTTTAATAAAAACACAATATTTCACTTTCATTGACAACAAAAGCCTTCAAAATAATTATTTGAAGACTTTTTAATCATTTCTATTCAATGTTAGTCTAAATTCTCAATAGATTTATAATAAATGAAATAAAAAGCGAAAGAATATTGCATTAGCCTTAAGAAAAGATAAGGGACTGTCAGTCGCTCGCTGAGGAATTCACAAATAAAAGCACATAAAGATTTAACAAAGGGGTAAACCATCAAAATTGTATTTGAGCATGTATCTTTATCAAAAATTTGACATTTCTCAAATTTCAAATATAATATTTTTCTCTATTTCTGTAATAACTGTGTATTTGGGAAATGAAAGGGCAATATATATCTCAAATGACATTAAAGTAAAGTATTTTTTATATTTTCTAACCATTCCTATAATAATGACATTCATTTCGTTAATAACAGTGTTTTCACTCAAATCACTGTATTTTCTGACACTTTTTTCTCTTCACAACTAATCTTTTGAACAAATGGTCGTATTTTTAGCAAAAATAATGAGAAAAAAATAACAAATATTTCTTTGTTTTCAAAGCAAACAGTTTTGAAATCTACTATTTTTAAGCCATCGATCAAAATATTGATAAAAATATTCATTAAATGAATGATTTTTTTCTAAAAAAAATAATATTTGAATTCAAAAACAAATATTTTATATATTTATCAATATTTCTCAAAACAAATAACAATTGATTGGCAAAACATAAAGCAATGATTACTTGTATTCTTCATACTCTTCATAGAGTTGAGGGTTCTTTACGGAAACCTTTTCATAAAAGTTATGTAAATATGATTTGACGCCAAAAAATCCTGGACTCGACTCCTTATGAATCGGTGATCCAGTGGTTGACAGTTCATCGCATTCGTGAACACTATCTAAATGTTTAGGGCTTTTGATGTCAACTGTCTTTTGGGAATCCTTTAATTGAAAACAAACACCAATTTTAGTCGAAAAATGTTTTCAATCAATGATTTGTTTAAATTGAATGTAAAATACAATCAATTAGTAAATTATTACCTCTTTTTTAGCCATCACTCCAACACTTGTTTATCAAAGTATTGATTATATGAACTCAAGAATCGATTCTTGTTTTGCTCTGAAAGCAAACCCACACATACACTAAGGGCTGCCCACACAGTGAATATACACTAAACCTTTGCTCGGCTTATGAATCACATAAGTTACTGGTCCACCCGGGCATGCGTCCAAATGGACATTGCTCAGTTTCAGTTATTAAAATATAAAAGCAGTTCTTATGTGAATATTTTCAAACTCACAGAATGTGTACAACAGTTGAGTAGCTTTTTGGGGGAGAAATGATTTGTTACACGAATTTTGCTTTACTGTAAGACACGCGCCGTTAGTCTAATAAGATTGAACACTATTTTACCATTCCTTAAGCGCATGGATGTCAACCATTGAGTGCTCACAACAAGGAATAATTTAGGGGTTAATAATAGCATTTAATATTAAGATGGATAAATTGTGGCCAAAAGTCCTTGAGCACTTATTTGAGAATATGGTTTAGTCATTGGGGAATAAACTTAAGAATATCAAGACCACAATTGCTACCTTGGTCATTATGTCCTTGCTCATATAATCATCTTAATAATATTTCAGACTTTTCGTGACCTCTGATATAAATGTCAATTATTTAATGAATAAATTTAAAATTTTAATTAAATTATGTGATGAATGGAAATGCTCTAGTTCAGTTCATTAAATCATTTTATTGGTTTGCGTGGGTTTATGCCTTAAATTAATATTTCAAATATAAATAGCACTAAAAATAATATACTTAAATGGACCACCTATAGACCACCTATAGACCACCTTGGTCCAATTATTAATGAATGCAAGTTAATTCATTAATTAATGATAATTATATAAATAATAAATTGTTTGTCAATTATTGACGTAATTATTGTTTGAAAACATAAACAAATCAATGAAAACACGAAAGCATTTAATGTTTGACTGATTTGTTGTCATTTAAAACATATTTTAATTAAAAGTCAATCAAAACCTAAACTAATGACTGATTTAGTGATATATTTAACACTTTTAGTCTCCGGTCTTATATTTGTCTTAATTTTGATGACTTTATGGAAAGGAAAACAACGAAAAGATAACAATGAGACCAATGATGGCCACGAAGACGAAGATGTGGTCCAAAGACGAAGACAGAGGTTATTGAGACCAACCGGGGATCCACTCAATGACGGACCGATGCGGAGAAGACAAAGACATAATAGGATACCATTGAATGCCAACAGAGATGTCAATGAAGACAATGAGGACATCGATGACGAAGACATGGACGACATGTTTGACAATGAATTGCCAATCGATTCAAAGATTGGGACAAAAAAGAGGAAGAAATTAGAGATGAAAGCAGAGAAACGACAACAAAGGGAACGGGAGGTACAGGAAAGGGAGGAGAAGAAGGAAAGACAGAAAGAATTAGAGGAACAGAGGCTTAAAGAAGAGCACAAACAGAAAGTCGAAGAACAGAAAAGGGTTTGTATTTGAAGTGACTTTTCATTTGTTTTAATTGGATTTCACTTTGTTTTGGGGAACAGTTAGAAGAGGAACGGCTGGTGAAGGAGGAGAAGGAGAGACAGGAATTGGAAGAATATCTAAAACTAAAGGAAAGCTTTGCCGTCGAAGAGGAAGGCTTTGATGAAGACCCGGATGAAAGTGAAGCGCAAAACAAATTACAGACTTTTATTGATTATATTAAACAACAAAAAGTGGTTTTAATGGAAGAACTTTCCGGACGTTTCCATATGAAGATACAGGACGTCATCCAAAGGGTTCAGGAGTTGTTGGCACAGGAGTTGATTGTAGGGGTCATCGACGACAGGGGAAAGTTTATATACATTACTAAAGAGGAGTTACAATCTGTGGCCAAATTTGTGCGACAGAGGGGAAGGGTTTCGATCACAGAATTGGTTGAAAGCAGTAATGCTTTGATTAATTTGCAGCCAAAACAAGAGACGACTGTTTCGTCTTGACTTCGCTTTTCAAACAAATCGCTTTTATTTTACAATTTATTCCCAAATTTTTTATCCCTTTATTACCCCTTAATTGTATTGAAGACATAAGAGACTACTTTTTATACGATATTCAAACAATCGTAAGAAAAATGTATAAAAAATTTGTTTTATTTTTTAATTAATAATAAAATTTAACATAAAATTGATTTTCAGTTCATTTTATTGAAGAAATTGTTTCACAAATTAAAAGTTTTTATTGTTTTTGAATTAAAGTCTAAATTACTTTCAAAACTCAATTCAATGTCTCTTTTAATTGAAATTTATGTAAAAATAACTATTTTTATAACATTTCATAACATTTTAATTGAACTCAAGTCAGAAATTATTGTATTTTTATTCAGATTTCAGTTTTCAATGCATAATAATTGCAATCAGTTTTGCATAAAATGTTTATTTTTTTAACTCAGAGTTAATTCTCAGAAATATTTTCCCCTTTAATGCAAACTCAAACCCAAATGCAAATGAAATGATAAGTATTGACCACTTATTCAGTGAAAGTGTGTATTCCTATAGGAATTGAAATTTGATATCACTTTTGGATACAAATGAGTCAATCAATGGTTTCATCTGTCGATTCGTCACTTAATGACTGAACCAAACATCCAATCATTGATTGAAATATGATTTTAACAAAAGTTTTTTTCATAAAGTTTTGAAATCAATTCATTTGATTGTAAGTCAAAGTCGAGTGCATTAAGTGAACAAAAACTTTAATTTTATTCATTATTTCATAGATTTTTCACAAATAGTTTGATTTTAAAGATATTTTTGGTTTAAATAAAATTCAATCCAATTGTCATTAAAATGGGGTTTTATAGCCCAATAGGCGAGACATTTGATATACTCCCGGGTGAAGACAAACTCAATTCAATTTCCCAAATGTTATTTCAAAGGCCTGACTATGAAATTGAACAAATCAATGGTCAGCGGTATTACCGCCTCAAAGACACATCTAAGGTATTAGAGCCGAAGAGGGGGTTAGAGGTCTATGTCTGTCGTCTCCCTCGCGACGCATACGAAGATGAGTTGATCCCTGTCTTTGAAACTGTTGGACGTATAAAACAAATGCGACTAATGATGGACTTGAGTGGCAATAATAGAGGCTATGCTTATGTCGAGTACTTCAACAGCACTTCAGCCAAGAAAGCGATTGAAGAACTCAATGGATATGAACTCAGAGCCGATGAGTCTATTGTTGTCACCGATTCTAAGGACAAGTCCCGGCTCTTCATCGGAGGTATACCGAAGAACAGGAAAAAGAAGGAATTGCTTAAAGAGATGAAAAGAGTGACAGAAGGGGTCAAAGATGTCATCCTTTATATGTCTGTCTTCAGTAACAAAAACCGTGGCTTTTGTTTTGTTGAGTATAACAGCCATTGGGAGGCAGCGATGGCCAGACGTCGGATGGGATTAGGCTTTAAGTTGTGGAACAGTTTTGAGGTTAGAGTGAATTGGGCTTATCCTGAGCCTGAGGTCGACGAAGAGATTATGAAAGAAGTAATAAATGTTTTGTTTTTTCAATTTTTAAACAAAAAATGTTTTAATTTATTGATTGATTGAAATATAAGGTAAAGGTATTACACGTCCGGAACCTCAACATCAATGTAGATGAGGATGAACTCAAAGAGGTCTTCAGTTTTGATGGCTTTCATATCGAAAGAGTCAAAAAGATTCGCGATTTTGCTTTCATTCACTACGAGTCCAGAGATGAGACCGAAATTGCACTCAATATCACAAACGGTATTCAAGTTTTAAGAAATGTATCATTTGTTGGACAATAATAGCAAATATTTTAAACCCTTTTTAGGCAATGACTTTAAGAAGAAATACCCGCACCTGAAGGGCATTGTGATATCGCTGGCCAGACCTCCCCGACACAGGAATATCCGGAAGCGTGCGATCTCTACCCTCTCTACCGACTCCTCAATGATGGCATCGACGCCTAACTCGAGTCAAATCTTTTACAATTCCAATGTCTTTCAAACACCCAATTCACAAGTGGGACAGGAATTTAAATATTACCAGAGCTTAAGTCAAACCCTTTGCGAAAACGAAAGTCCCATTCAATACCAAATCCAACAATCATTCAACCCTTTGGTGCCAATCAATCAACAGTTAGTTCCCATTAAATACGATTCAGTAGTTGAAGAGAAAAATAGTTTTCAGTTTTTTGTTGTCTGCGTTCCCGTCGTATGGCTTCCCAGCCCTCAGAACAGGGACTAAATTCTTGACAATAATTATCTTTTTCTTTGTATTAATATATATTTGAAAACAATATTGAAATTAATTATAAAATAAAATAACAATAAATCAAATCATTTATTAAATTGCTTTTAATTTCTCTACTTTTTCATCCGTTTAGATATCATTCACACATTTACTCATCAAAACGTTTTTAAATATTTTTTGACAACATTTTTAACATTTTATTAGTTTTTCATTTCATTTATAATTTTAATTTCAATTAATATATCATTTGTTCAAAAGTCCTGTTTTAAGTGTTTTAGTCTTCAATTCATGTCCTATTGTTTATACTTAACCTCTGTTTGACTAAAATGCTGTATAATCTCTGAAATTTAAAAATTTTAATAAATATTTTCATTATTAACAATAATTTCAATCACTTTTTGTCAATGAATTTGCAGAAAGTCTTCATTGAAAGGGATATTAAAATAATAATGACTTTTATGTTTAGTTTCAATACTTTTATTGTGTTTTTAAATAAATAACAAATTTTAATGAATTTCATTAAAAATAACAGAAATTAACAGAAATTTAGTTCAAAATTGGATTTGTTTTCAATGAATACCAAACACTTCAATCATATCTGTCTCTCATTTAAGAGGTTTAACAGAAAGACGTCATAAAAGTTTGTATTCAATGGGTTTTTGAAAAATTCAAAAACAATAGGAAACCCCCTAACCTTGAAGATTCAGCCCCTGATTCTAATACTGATCAGTGTTTTATCAAAAGTTACAAAATTCTAAAACTTTATTAAAACTTTTGAAACAAAATATCAATTATTTTACTGAAGATCACAATTAGTCTTATCTTTGCTATTCAGGTCACCCTTCGGTTGGTTGTCCTCGGATTGAGTATTGGTTTGGTTTAGGGCTGAGTTGGACAGGGAGTCGAGTCTCTCCAATGTTTCCGCAGATAATTCTGTTGAGAAAAGATAGACATTTGAACCAAAAAAGTGGTGAAAAAGCAATGAATTGATTGAAACCTTCTCTCGGAATGAATTTGAGAGACTCTGAGAAGACTCAGAACCGACTGCTTTCGTTTGGACCGTCTTTTAGGAACTCATGTCCCAAACCATTACCACATTTACCACAAATCACCTGAAAATCAATTCTCAATGAATGGTTTGTTTCACAAATGGGTCACAAAATGAGATAAATATCTAATGTTTTCATAAATCAATAAATTATTTGCTTTTCAATCAATACTTTCAATGCATTCCTGTCCACATAACCGTCCCCTAACTCAGGCCTTCGTCGGACACTATTGGCCAGAAGTGTGTCTGAGAATGAAGGCCATGGGCTGTGGTGTTCAAACTTGGATAGGGATGAGAACAACTGGTGATCACATTTCACACAAACGTATATACCTTTAAAACAATCAAAGATAACGTTAACCAAAGTGTTATCTAACTGTCCATCAATGGACGGGTGGTATACCTGATCGCCAACAGTTCGTAAAGACCTCCGAAGCCCTCCAACTGCAGAAAGACATCGATTGACAACTGTTTGACAAATATCTCAATATATTTAACGACAACTAAAAAGGATATAAAATACCAACAATTATATTCCGGATCACTCTATATATGAAACTATGCGTAGGTTTTCATCAATAATACAAATGAAGTGAAAGTTAATTAAAAAGTCCTTCAATTGTGTGAAAACTGTAAAACTGTTTCATCACTTCATTAGGTATTCATAAAAAGTCTTTAATAATCACTTCAACTAAAAATCGTTACGTTTTTAGTCAACAATTGCTTCCCTTTTGAACACAATTTAAATGCAAATCATTTCACAAATGATTTCCTCTTTTGGTATCAAATGTTATGTTGTTTTTGAACTCAATTATATTTAGCACATGTGTAGAGGTGTTTGAATATTTAACATGGTAACTTACAAAACATCAAGTTAAGTAAAATTAACCATGATTATAATATGACACCATGATCACTTTAATTATAAATATAAATAATACCCCTTAAGGTGAATAAAATAATTAATAAATGGATTGAAAACAAGTTTTTCTAAACGACTGCTAAACGACTGCAAACATGTCTACAAAACATATGATTTGTTTTGATTTTCTTCACAACAAAAGTAAACAAAACAAACATTTAGTCATAAATTGTAATCAAATTTAACTGAAATTGAAGTCTAATTGCAATTAAAAGTGAAAACAATGAATGAAAACAAGAAAATAGATTTGAATTCATCAGCGATTGTGGACTTAAAGGCAGAGCTCTATAGAAAACAAGAGTCCTTTCGGAGCCAACAGTTGTCACGAAAACAACAACAAGTGATTGAAAACAACAATAATTTGTATGAAATCAACGGAAACTCAATTAAATATAAATTAGGCAAAAGAATACGTGAAAAGGGGGTCAAAGAACAGGGGGTTAAGCAGTCGGTCACTAGTGGTCAACGAAATCATAACACTTCTTCAGATGTGAGTCAATCGTCTGAAGAGAGGATCGCAGAAGAGATTGCACTCAAAAAGTCTAAACAAATGCTTGAAATTAAGACTCAATTGTATGAAAAGTTGACACAAAATCCAGATCTGATGGTCAGTAGAGGTGATGAAGAGTTTGACGAAGAAATGGACGACAGAATACTCGTTGACTTCCATCGCAAGGCCGCCGAAGAAAGGGTACAAACAAGACATCAAAATGAAGACATCGACGACAAGAGTGACGGCGAAGCAGAGGAAGAGTGGACTGAATTTGTCGACTCATTGGGAAGGACTCGAAGATGTCTTAAAAAAGATTTGAATCACTTTATAGACACCGATAGACAAACGTTTCACAAGAATATACCAAATGATAGCAAGAATATTGTGTCCGAAGTCTCATCTGTTCCGCAATTGTCCGCAAATAATGAGTTATTGAGTAATGATTTGCGCCGAGAGTTAGAGCGCAGGGATTGGGAGATAAACGCCTCAAATGAAGTGATGAGTGCTTCACAACCTGATGGACAACAAAGTGATTCAAAAGGCATTCACTATCAAAATGTGGGTCAGAATGAGATCAGAGACCATGGAGTGGCTTATTATGCCTTCGCTGAAGACCAGTACACTCGACAACAACAGATGGATCTCTTGAACCGATTGAGAGACCAAACAAAGACACGTAAACAACAAAAACAGAAATTAAAACAAAAGAGAAAACAATTATTGAGAGAAAGACTGACAAAAGTGGCGAAAAGGAAAGGCATTGCCGTTGAGTTCAAAGACAGTTCCAGTGATTCCGACGAAGATTTCAATGAAGTTGAGACACAAGAAGCGGAACCAAAGTCAGTGCCCACTAGTGTTAGGGAATGGGATGTCGGGAAACCAGAGTTACACGAATTTATATCACAATTACCGCCAAAACCGAAAATATTGGAAAACATTTACATCAAAGAGAGAAGAGACGAAAGAAACCCTGAATTCGCTCCCCCTTTGGCTTACAATCAAAATCCGTTGAAAAGTAAACATAATTTCAAAAATAATCACAAATTTATTGACAAAACGATTCATAATATGAGATATGAATCAAAAATATCCGAAAATAGTGTAAATCCTATGAATATTAATCCCAAATGCGATGAAGTTATCGATAAAACTGAGAGTTCATTGAGTAGTGACTCAAATAACCCAAACCCGGGACCAGATGTGAACCAAATGATTGGAAAGGCGTTATCGTATTTCAGATCTAATTTACAGTAAAATAAAATTTAATTTCATTTTTATGCAAATCTTTTGTTAATATTTAATATTTATGAATAAATTTTGTGTAAATATTGTGATAAAAGTGAATAATATTTGCGTTCATTAGAAAACATTAATAAATCCTTTTTCACAACAAATTTATTCACAGTTTTATGCATTTTATGTGTAATTAAAAGGTTTTTAAACTTAAACTGTATTTTAGACTAAACTCTGGCTTTGTTGCGATTTTCATTATCGATGTTAACAGTAATTAATCTGAAGAATGAACTGATATTTAGTGTCAGATAAGGTGAAAGACAATTATCTCACGGTTTTATCTCTCACGGTATGGTATGGTATGTATTGTCTAATTATAAAACTGCAGTCAAAAATCAGAAGCTATTCTTAAAATTGATTTAATATTTGCTATTATTTTGTTCACAAAAACTGTTATTTAATATTATATTTGATATTCAGTACTGCTTTTGTATTTCAATATTGAAGGCATTATAAGTGCTTTTTATGTGTAATTTCTGAAGTATTAGATCCTTAGACCCAACACGAAGACAGTTCTGTTGAGTAGAGAAGGAAAGGCAGATATTGTGGTCGAAAAAGTTGTGAGAGTATTGCGAAGAAGACAGCAAATCCTTAAATCTCTTGCAATTGAAGTCATCGTAAGTATTATATGAAGTGATTTCAAACTAATAAAGAAAATCCTTGAAAAAAGTTGTTTCGTTATAACGCTCTCGACTCCGATCCTAACCTATCGGTGCTGTCAGAGCTGCTGTTAAGCATAAGTAAGTAATTCAAGTCTTATACGTCTAATACATTTCCTCATTGCCTAAAGCATTAAAGGGCAACAGAGGGGAGAGGGAGAGAGCACACAGAGTTCTGCAACAGTTCTGACGAGAGAAATGTGTTGCAGAGCCAGTGCTGTAGAGCTGGTGCACAACCAGATCCTTATACAGTGGAAGGCATAGGCCTTCGTTTAGTGCACTGACCCAATCGGTGAGACTCTATTCGTCGGCATTTTGCTGCCAAATAGTACCAGAGCCGGGGAGAGGGAGAGAGAGCACAACTCATACAAACTAAGGCATAACTACCAGTCAGTTGCGGGACATTGAGTTTGGGATAGAGAGAGAAGGCCAGAGTGAGAGCACTGGCTATGAGTTGTTGTGAGCAACAGTCAGACTCTCGGCTCAAACTTCAATATCTGTGTTGTGTTGTTGTGTCAGCTCTGATAAAGAGAAGACAAGACCAGAGCTGAACAACACTTCTATCGGTTCTCAGAGTTTTTTTATACACTTATTGACTGACTATTGACTGACTATTGACTTATCACTCGTTGTTTAAGTAATTTTATATTTCACTCATTTTTCAAAACCACATCAACTCTAAGAACACTATAACTCAATGTTTGAATAATTATTTGTTTGACTTCAGAGCAAAACTAACGACAGATTTGAAGCGAAAAAAGTTTTTGTTTTGTTTTAATAAGTTTTATGAATACATTGCTATCACAACACAACACAACGACTACAACACCCAAAGAGAGAGAGAATTTCTAAGCAATTCTGAGCCCAAGTCTTAAACCAATAGTTTTTCTCTTTTGTTTGAATTGAGTTTTGTGTCAATTATTTTATATTTTGTCAGAATATGTGACAATATTTGACTAAAACTGAATTAAAAACTAAAACCAAAACATAATCTCATTTATGGACTAATTTTCGTTTAATTGTAAGTCTATTTCACTTATTGTTTGTAAAATGAATTTAATATTAAGTGTAATATAAACGCCTATTGAATATCAATATTAACAGTAATTCACTGAAAATATCACAAAACCTTATGTTTTGTACTCTTTTTCTGACAATAAATATTAAATTTCAATTTTATTATTATATTAGTTATCATTTCATTTCACATTTGACTACTATTTCAAACATATCTTTCTCACATTAGGTCTAAAAGTTTGATATAATATCTGAATCTCTGATAAGTTTCAGAGCAATTGCTATACAATACCAGTGCTATACGACTACAGTAACTCTTATTATACTTTCAATTCAATTATAATTTCATTACTTATTCTCATATTAATATTCATTTGATTAGTATTGTTGTCGACGACTGACAACAAGTATTTATATTTAATATTAAATGAAATCTCATTCATGTGTTTATATTCAATAGATTTCGTGACAAATCCATTGCAATTGAATTAATATCTGAGCCATAAGTGTGTCTCATATTTGTGTTATAAATATCATTCAATATTCTTTGCGATGATTCTCTCTGTGCTGTCATTATATTTCACATCACATTTCGCCCTTTCATCCCATCATTGCCTATGCCTTTCCATAGCATTCAAGCCATTGAACGGCATTTCATTTCCACTGTTTTTCTCACTTTTGTTATTCATAGCACTTATTATACAGTATTTGCAGTCAGTCTTCCTATTGAATGAAATGCTCATAAAAATGATACATAAAGTCAGAGTATATTAGACTCAACCCTAATGTGTTGCGGATCACAAACAGAGCAAACTTTAGGCAAAGGATGTGAAGACTGAGTGCCGCTATTGAAAGATGAATAGCTTTGAGACACAAATAGGAAGAGAAAAGAGAGAGAAAGAGAGAGAGTCAGTCCTCTCAGCAAAGAGCAAGAAATCGATATTATTATGGGTGCAGAGCATGCGGACAGGGAGGATAAGACCATTGAATTTTTGGTCAGATATTACAGAGTTAGTGGTATTTAGGGCTCAATCAGAATAAGTGATTCCTGTGTTAAAGAAATGTAATGTAATTGCAATCAAATATATATTGAAAATGTTTTCAATCACTTTGTGGCCAATTATTGGCATTAAATTATTGTGTTGTATAATAGTGTAAAGGGATCTGTAGTTATGGAGCACTGGGGTATATGGGATTGGACTAAATTTATTTGCTGCACTCAAAGGTGGCAAACATTTTAAATTGATTTTTACATTTGTTTCCCTTTTATGACTGCTATATGTTGTGATGATTTCCCATATTTTCAATCACTGATCGCATAATTAACTTTATTTTCATATACGACAGGCCAATCGAATCGGGTGACCATTTACTCAACTATCCGCAGGCGAAGAGCGTCAATGGTCACGACCTGCAAGATTTGGTGGCCAACACTGCAGTGGCGGCGGCACTCTATCGCACGGACGACAATTACCCGTATTATTATGCAGACAATCCCATCGGTTATATACCGGTAGACAACCAGAACATTATGGATGGATTGAGACTACAGTTACACAAACGCAAAGGCCATTCAATCCGTTCCCCTCCTGTCCAAAGGTCTACGGAATCTCAGGTCACACTCAGGGGTTGGCTCTACCGACTGGAAGGGGCGGCACTAAAGCAATGGAAGAGGCGGTGGTGTGTTTTGGCCGACTATTGCCTTTTCTACTACAAAGGTATCGTATTTTTGTTACTTTAGATCTTATTTTCAATAAAACATATAAAATGCAAAACAAATGAAAAGTTAAGGAATCGTTATATTCAGTCAAACCTTAGAGTTATTTAACGACAAACCCATTGAGAGTGAAATCCTTTTGTGTTTTCTTCAAATCAATAATTGTTTGTAAAATAAAAATCCCTTTAAATCTTATAATTCATTGCTTTTTAACCCTTTATTAATGAATTTCATTATTCATTACATAATCAGATAATTAATCAAATCTTTTCATTCATAGCATTGTTTTTGAGTCAAAAGTTTTGACTTTTTATAACAAAAATAATTAATCTTTTGATTTGAGTTTTCAAAGCCTTTATTACTCCAGAGATTCATTGATTAGAGAGTGCTGTTGAGGTCTACACTACACTACCAGTGCTTTCACTCTTAACTCTAACTTATTTCTAATTCTGATCTATTTTTTCTTGTTTTCTGAAGTGTTATCACAAAATTGTTTTGACATAACATTAGACTCGTTGACAAAACACTGAACTTTCAGATCATAACTCACTTCAAACTAATTCTTGATTATTGTGTGCAGACATGGAAGAGGAGAAGCTGTTGGGGTCACTACTGGTGCCCAGTTATAAGATAACTCCATGTCTTAGTGACGACGGAATCGCCCGGAAGTATGCCTTTAAGGCCGAACACAATAATATGAAGACTTATTATTTCGCCGCCGATTCAAAGGAAATTCAGAGCCAATGGATGAACTCGTTATCCTTGGCCTCCATTATGCAAATGACGTCTACCTTCTCAACGGTTCGCAATCAGGGGGACGGACAGGAAGTGGTGGCCAACAATGAGGACGAGGAGGAGTCCGGCTTCGCTTCATACCAGTCCCGGCGACCCAATTCAGGTGCAATCAATACTTCCCAAACATTTCAGGACAACATTGGTTCTGGTGATAAATATCCCGGTTCTTACAATTCCGTTGGTCTTCCGCTGGTGTATCAGCAAAACCTAACGCAGCGGCCAATCCAGAGGTCACACTATGTGAACGCACCGCCAAAACCAAAGCGTCAATACTATGATAACTCAGACCTGTATGTCATCCCTCCTTCAGCACAATATCATAGTCATAGCCATCAGACACCAGACCTGATAGCACACGACTCTTATAATAGTAATTATTTGCCAAACAATTATTACACCCAATCGTATCCCCCTTACGAACAAACATCACCTCCATATCGATTACCCCCTCCCACACACACTCCACGCTTCTCACGACTGCCTCCGCGCCCCCACTCCGCGGACTTCCTGGAAAGGGATCAAGAATTGGACGAAGAAGAGGAAGAGTGTCAGAAAGTAGTGGCCAACGGATACAATGCCAATGCCGTCAGACCAGACAACTATTACAGTGCAGCACAACAACAGGCAGAGCCTCCGAAGATAATGCCAGTGCGACCGAAGTCCAGTCTCGACCGATACGACCCATACTCTCGATTCTTCTTTGAACAACAGACCAATTATGTGTCGCCACCCCA
>JAQGAT010000326.1:0-37607 GCA_034687845.1 Pantelozetes paolii
GATTTTTTAGTGGCGCCCTCATTGGGCCTAAAGATCTGATATTTATATTTTTTACGTAGATTGGTGTCTAGTATACGTTCAGATAGTATTAACTTTCTAGGCCTCCTATTGGCTGAGATAATTGTCATTTATAGTTCTCATAATGGTAAATTTCTTGATTTAGTGTCAATTTGAAGACGTTATTGATGTATAACAAAGTTGTTATTAACACATTTTGTAGAACCAATATCGACATACAATAATTGCTTTACACCATATTTTTAGCCCCTCCCCCTATCGAGATATGAATTATTTCCAAAAATTATTAAAATGGGCTTTTTCTCCCCTTATAACTTTTTGAACCGACATAGTACCAGAGACATTTCTATACTCATTTTCGTTATAGAATATGAAAATCATAAAACATTTTGTATCCCCAAGAAATGCGTTGGACACCAAAGTGATTACGGGCACTTACTCCAAATTACTCCAAATTACTCCAAATTACTCCAAATTACTCCAAATTAAAGACCAGTAATGACTTCAAAAGCACTTGAAAATGGTCTGAATTATTGCCCAAAAGACTAATAATTTATTTCAATTTATTATAACATCCGTACGAATAGAGGTTTCAGACAATTCTGTCCACAATTTAAATCACAAAATATTTGAAATAGTAATCTCTTTATAACTTTTAAAAACAGTTTTTCTCCAAATAATCTAAAATAACATTTAGTTTTTGTGTAAACTTTATATCCGATAATGTTTTTCACAAGATTTTAAATAATTAAAAAAAGTTTGATTTTCACACAAAAACTCATTACAAGAATGTATTTATTATTCTTTGGGTTTTCCAAACATTCTTTAAAAATAACATTAATTAGACTTCAATTTTAACGCAATTATGAATATATTATGAATATATTATTATATTTATTATATTTTTCGTTAATTCATATGAGTTTTAACTAAAAAAATAAATTATAAACAATAAAAGGATAAAAACACTTAAAACACTATTTTTCTGTTGATTAAATCGTTTCCAGTAAAAGGCTTCATATGAATCATATCATGAATTGTTAACCAAATGATACAATTAAATGTTATATTAATTTTGTTTTGGATTGAAATTATTATAATTGTTGTGAGACGTATATAAAACAAATAATATAAAATATCAATAATTTTAATTCAAAACTAAATGAAAATAACTTTTAATTGTATCATAAGTTAAATAAAATCTTTGCTTTATATGCAATGCTTTACAGAAAAGCTATGCAAAGCATCGTTCAAATGAAGTCTTTCCTCAAAACGATTCAATTGTTTGATTTTTTCAAAAGTTTTTATTTTAAAATAACAATCATTTCTTAAATATAGATATTATATTATTGTGAGATATTATGTCTTTGTTTGAATTCATATGAATTAATTGATATACAATAGTCAGACAAACCCATGAAAGACAGAGTTTGTATTTAAGGGGGAAAACGAATAATCAATTCTAAAATTATTCAAATGAAGACATTGTAAATGCAATTGAATTACAAAACACTGTATAATAAAACTATTTCTTGGATTAATCGTTAACTAAAACATTGAATATTTTATTGAATTTTATTTTTTTGTATTTAAGTGTTTTTAGACTGAATTTATTTGAAAGAATCAATAAATGCATAAATCATTTGCAGATTATTTTGGGTTAAGATAACAAAGTTGTGATTCTTTTGAATTGAATCCAAGTCTTGAGTATTTAAGCACTGGTTGTTATCTAAACCATTAAACTTGAACTGAATATAAGGGTTATTTCAAACATTATTTTCACTGCAAATGAAACAACGATGAAATATTTATAAGAAAATGATAATTGATTTCTATTATCAATAGATTTACATTGATCAGTTATTGATAATAAATGGGATTTTGTTGAAATATCAATTATATATTCAATTGAATCACTTTTTATCTTATTTCTCAATGTTTTTAAACTTCAAGACTTTATTACAAACACATAAATCAATAGAATATTTCATTTTAGAAACAAATTTTAAACTTTTTATTTATTATTGAAAAAACATTAAAAAAAATAATGTGTTTATTATACAATCTTTTTATAAATGCTATTATACTGTGGTTTGGGCTTCAAATCCAGAATAAGTCTCAAGAGTTGTATTGTTTTTTAATTTTTTGTTTCATTTGAAGAAAGTCTGAAATAAATATAGAATTTTTGTTGAGTTTCAGTCATTCAAACACAACCTATGAATGCATGTGAATGTGAATGTATGTCAATGTATGTCAAGGAAACTCTTTTACAAATAGTCTGACAATAAATGAAAGTGTATTACAATTTCATTGAAATTAAACTCAACTAAAGTGACCTTTTATCTCCTCTAATGAACCAAAATTATGATTCTTTACTCAAATCTCATAAAAGTTAAGACAATTTAAACATTATTTTGAAAACAAAAGTTAATACAAATATGCCTTTATTTACTTAATTGCGTTTGAAAAGTAAGATCAAGTACCTTTTTGGAATGTGTTGGGTCATTTTAGTCATTTGTATTTAAGTGCAAACAAAGCCATTGAAAATACTTTTGGAATTTATATAACAAACGTTTTTCGTCTTATAATTGATTAGATTTAATGAGTGAAGGGTTGTATTGAATATCATTTGATAAATAACTAAATGATTGATTGATTTTTGACAAATTCAGAGACAAATAGTTTTTCAAATAATAAATACCAATTACAACAACAGAACCGATAGTTTGTCTCAGATTTGCAAATATCTGTGAAAAAGATTTTTTGATAAAAAAGTTTATTTCTGTTTAGGATTTGATTGAAAATGTTTGCAACAATAAGAGGACGAATCGATTACCCGTTGATATCGAGCCAACTGTTGAACGGTTTGGAAAACTACTGAACAATTGATAACAATATTTATAAAGTGTCCCAAAAAAGGAAGACATGAAGGGATGCGCCGTTAGTCTGATGTGAAGACTACTAAAGAGTAAAACAATTTTTATGTATAACTATTCAGAGATTGAGTTGAGTTCAGCCTTCAAACCATTATTTTGTTGAAAATCCGAGAATCTATGCGCAAATCAAGTGCTTTAAAATCCGACACAAATTCTCATTCACTTAAGTTTTGAAACATTTAAATAAACTTTTTTCTTCTCTCTGTCTCTCTATGTGTGGAAAGGGATGTTAAATTCAAACCGATTATTGATTTCCCAGTAGTTTTAACCAACACTTAAAATAATGACAAGTTTTCCAAAGCATTCGTGTTTTTATAAACTGATTGGCGGTCTTATAGTTGTAAGTGTTTTACGTGTTTTCAGTCATAACCGCAACCAAACGCTTCATTTAAAGATAGTTTAAAATTCAATATTCATTTCAATTCAAACTTTAAAACAATTCTTAAGAATATTTCATTTATTTTGTATAAAAGATAACAATCCTGTCTTCACTGGCGATAATTGCGGTCAAGAAATGTCATTTTGCGGCCATTTCTGAACAGGCATTCAAAGATATCCGAACCGATGACCAAAAGTCTCAATACATATCAAAATATTTCGTAAAACTTCATGTTTTGCATACTTTGGCACTGATTTGTGGATCCGTTATACTAGTGTTTGCTTTCATTGATTTAGTGCCACATTTTGATGAAGACCTCAACTTTGCCTTTCATTTCATTGTAAGTGTTATTAAGTTGTGATTGTTTTCAATGTATTCATTGACCAATACTTTCAGTCAGTGTTTGTGATAGCGATTATTGGTTTTGTAACTCTTTATGCCTCTTATGTCGCGTTTGAAAAGCCATGCACTGCGACAACAAACAGCACCTGTTGTAACCTAATACCTGCGCCCGACTTATTCGCGACCACTGATAGGCTGCCGGTGACCGCCTTTAGTCAGAGGGACAAGTCTATGATCGCTGTGATAGCATTGGACGGAACGGCAGCTCTTTTACTATTGGTAACGGCTTTTATATACTTTATAGATATGCGAAACGAAGCCAAACATTCAGGGTATTTGTCAAAAATACATAATTCTAGTTATTTGAGTCGATATTAACGGTTTTTGTGTCAAAAAATACTATAAAAACTTTTTTATAAACTCTTATTAACGATCGGAAAGACATTTGGCGTCAAAGGGTTTGTCATTTCTGTTCAGTCAATCAAAGACTTGACTTTCTATTTGCGACTAATTTTTAAGATTTGGTTCAATCGTTGATTCAATCGTTGATTCAATCGTTGAATCAGTTTTTATTAATTTATTTATAGTTTCAATGATTTATAAGTTTTTTATTCAATTGTAAGAAAAGTTTGTTTGAATTTGACTTAAAATAAAATATTTTCAAAACTGACTACAAATTTATTCTTCAAGAACTCATTGTTGATCTCAATTAGCATTAGTTTTGTAGTCAAAGCAATAAATATTTAAAAAATTATTGAATCAATAGTTTCTGTAAAAAATTGTTTCAAATAAATGAGAGATTAATTGATAATTGAATTTTTGATTGTTTTTATTAAACATTGATTTTCTATACAAATTATAATTACATTTAATGTCATATACTTTCACTTTATCTGAAAATATGGCAAATCGTTGTAAAAATTTATTTAATATTTCATCAAATTTTAGTGAACTTTATAATAAATTATATAATATTTCAACACTTTTTGGTAATTTTGAAAATAATTGCCATTTTATTTGAAACACATTTTTATATCGATTAAAATTATATTAAAACTCAATTAACTATAAAATCGTATCAAAAAAATGGGTTTATTTTAAGTTAAAAATTTGTATCGATATTAAAGATTATGTCTAACATTAGGACAAAACACTAATGAAAATGAAAATTAATCTACAATTGATTTAAATCATCCGTTAATTGATTGAATGATTGGGTTTTTGATTCACTTCAGTCTAAAAACAAATATAAATAACAAAAACGAATAAAAATTATATAAAATAATAAATATTTTGATGAAAAGCTGTCTTTAGTTTCAGACATAAGTCGACTGTCGATGGTTTTGGTCATAATCTTCACAATCACTGTCTTCTAAATCGCATTCAGTATTGCATTCATTGTTTAGTTTTGATGTTTCGTCACAACTATTGATGTTATCATCCGTTGAACCGGAGTTTGAAGTATAGGTCAGAATATTCTTCCGCTTATTATTGTTGTTCCACTCGTTGTCCGTAATCTTCGGTAAATATATGTCTAAATACTTTTGAGGAGAAGAGGGTTCAGACGTATCGGCGAATGGGATCTCATTTAAGTCTTCATTCCTCGAAAGAAGGGGTGAATTCTCTTGACTAATGTCTCTCTCTTTGAAAGCCCTTTCCTGAGAGTCATTACATGAAAGCTCTATTTGACTGTTGTCTGAATTGGACTCCAAGTCATGGATCTCATTGACTGAAACCTCAAACAGATTTGAGTTATTGTCTGTTTGGCCCAAATCGTAACCATCCCAGTGATAACCTTAAGGGGTATTACAGGTAGGGTTAGAATGCATTCAATGTTAGGGCGTCTGAAATCATGCAAACATTAAGGAATGGTTAATACCGTCGGCGTTCTGAGAGTTAGTTAAGGAGTTTGACTGAAGTTCTTCATTGAAGACTGAAATGAAGACAAATGTAAAGACATTTTCATTAATCGATTCATTCGTTTAGAAAAAAGACATTTCACCAAAAAATGAGCCCAAAATTCATTGAATATAAAAACAATAATGACTTACCGTTTGAGTCCGAATCACAGAATGAGGCTCTCGTGGGAGCGGTAGACGCCTTACAGGACGAGGGTTTGGCATCTGTTTCAGGGATTCAAACATTAATAAGAGTTTCGTATAAATAGTTCCTGGGTCACAATACCATTAAGTATTTTGATTTGCTTTTTAGACTCCTGTTTCGGATTAGACTTATTGGCGTCAATGGCTTGTATTTGTGGGGAAACACTGGCTACCGGTGCGTTCTTCTTGTTGTTGAAATTCTGAATGAAGTTTTCATTGCAGGCATTCGTCTCCATATCATCGATGACAGCACTGGCATAGGGATGGTCTAAGTTGTTGCGTGTGTTGTGAACTAACATGGGTTCGGCACATGAAATGGGTCTCTGAGGTAGGAATGCAGTTCCAGTGCTCGTCATTTCAAAGTTACTCATCTTTGAATAGCGCTTCAGATTAACGTTGATGTCATTATTGGTCACATTCTTCTTCAGTAGTCTTTCATTTTGATCCACATTATTGATGGTCCGATGGGTTCGGGTCTTGTTCTTGCATTTCCAACAACAGGCGAGTATGAAACCCGACACCGCCAGTAGGGATAGGGCTATCATTATACCAATGATCTCATCCACAGTGATATGCAATTGCGATGAAATAATGTTTGTGGTGTAGAGTCCGTCCCCATTACAGGTAATACCCGTCGCATTGATTGGACAAATGCACCGAAAGGTTCCGGGAAGGTTGATACATGTGGCCGGGGATAGGCACACGGGGGTTGAGATCTGGCACTCGTCGATATCATACTGACAGTAGAGTCCATGCCATCCCGCATGACAGTGACATTTAGGCCCTAAATTGGTTTCTTCACAAACGCCTCCGTTTTGGCACAGATTAGAGGAACAAAATCGGGGCACTTGACAGTTGACACCCGTAAAGCTGGGACCGCACTCACACTTATAACAGTTGGCCACTCCTTTCTGACACAGCTCTTCGTGATGTCTGCAGAGACCACCGTTCATACAGGGAATGGTATCGCACGGACTCATATCGATCTCACAATTGATTCCTCTATACTTCGGGCCAACGCATACGCACTGATAGGAACCGTTGATTAGGTTATGACAAGTGCCTCCATTAAGACACGGCTGAGTCTTACAGACGCCGACATCGGCTTTGAAATTACAACTGAACTCAACGTTTGCTAATGTCTTCAAAACGACCGCCGAAGTGGTCGACGCCATATGTAATGGGATTTGATGTCCATTAATGAGGATATTGTCTAAACATCCGATGAATCCGAGAGTTATTTCTTCGCCTCCAATAGAATTAGATCTTTGTTTGACTGAACCGCCGAAGAAAAGGTCGGCGTTTAGGTCTAAACAACCGATAATTCCCGGCGCAAACCCTCCGCCTCTGTATTTACGGTCGAGTGTGAGGGAAGCGGTGTTACTCTTCCTCTCGACCAGTATTTCATGCCATTTGCCATCATTTACGACCAAATTCTCAATTCTAATCAATCCCTCGCCGTTTCCACAATCAAATCGGTACTGAATATATCCGCCGGCGATCTGTCGGACAAAAAACATTAAACGATTGAATCGATAGACAAAACAATTGATACCAAACCTCAAGAATATTATAGGACTTATCGCCCGTCTGTGTGAACACATTGGCTCTCATTTGTTGACTCTTAAAACGTAACGATATTTTCTCCACTTTCTTGTGGAACGAATATCTGGCGTAAGAGTTGCCGTGAAATGAGATCGGATTTAGTTCTAGAAGGGAATGGTATGTCAGTAAAGGATTGGTATGTTTTGAGTCAATTCTAATGCAAACCTTCGTAACAGAAAGAAACGTCGCGATCACTGGTATGACAGGTCTCGGCGTTTTGGTTACAGGCGGGACCAGATTTACCGAAAGGGCACTGACAGAGATAACCCAACGGTGACGACACTGGAAGACATTCTTTGATTGTTGGACAGGGATTACGAGCGCATTCGTTGACAATAGATTCACATAAATTTCCACCAAAGCCTGGATGACAGGCACAGCCATACCTGTGCTCATGGAATGGTGAGACAAAACTATATTTGTGTCCAACTATTGAGATGATATCGGTTTCACTTAAAACCAATTCATCCTTACATTCCCCGTGTTTGCACATCAGGTGCTGACACTCAGACCTTATAATGAAATCTTCCAAAAGAATTCCCAACTGTTTCTCAATTCCGGTCTTACTTTCCGTTATCTTGTTTTTAATCCATTGTCTGTTATGATAGCCATTCCCTTGTTTGCGGGAAACGGCGAACAAAACACTGATATCTCCGAGAGATTCATGAGTTCTTCGGAGTCTATGGTTTGGGTTCTTGTGATCCGTGGGTTGAATACTGACTATAATTATGTTATTTATGCGAACATTGAATATGTTTTTCATGACTCGAGTGAAGACTTTCTTATAATTATTGATGAATTCTTTGACCGATATTTGTCTCAACTCTACGACAACACTGTTCTCAAGCATATCGTCGGTAATGACCATCACTTCCATCTCAACCAAACCAAAGGCCAGGAATTTCCCGTCGCTTACGCTTACATTGATTTTATACTTTCCGGAGTCCAGTCCGGGAAAGGCAACTAAAGTGCCGTCAGTGGAGTCAATAGAGAACAGGTGTTTGTCCTCATCATTGGTGAGCAAGTAATTCAGTTTATCGAAAGGGTCGTCATCCGAGGCACTGACCTGACCTATAATACCGCCGGGAAATTGCTCTAAAGAGTTGACAGCAATGGACAGGTGGGAGATCTGGGGCGGAATCATCGGTTCTTGAGTGACCAATACGTGCACAGAAGCGGTGGAACGTAAGGCTGGGGTCCCGGAGTCTGTCACTTGAATTATGAGCGTATAGTTGGACTCAATTGAGTGATTGAATACTGTATTGGTTTTTAGAGACGAGTCTTCGTTAACGACAACAAAGCTATTGTTGGGATCACCCGATAGTATGCTTAGAGTAAAAGGTCCCGAATTGGCAGAACTGTCCGCGTCTTGGATATTGAAGTGAACCAATGAGTAGCCAACAGGTCGTCCCTCTTGTATATGAAGGGTATAATTGTTTTTGTCAAAAAGGGGTGAATTGTCGTTAGCGTCAGATATCTCTATGTTTACAAACACTGAACTCGAGAGCGGTTTAGGACTTCCGTTGTCATTACAAATGGCCTCAAGAATATAGGATGAGATCATTTCGCGGTCTAAACCTTTGGCCACAGTTATGATACCAGAGATGGCATCGATTTGGAACTCCTTGTATGTGAGGGAACCGCCACTAAAAGAATAGCTTAGGTTTGCGTTTTCAGGTGAATCCGAGTCTATGGCCACTAATTGTATGATACGGTCGCCGACAAGAGAGTCCTCGCGAATCACTATATCATACGAGCGCTGAACGAATTGAGGACTAATATCGTTGATATCATTCAATTTGATGGTAACGAGTGCTTCACTGGAAAGCGGAGGAATGCCTCCGTCTTCGGCCCTAACAGTCATGAAATATTCCTTAACGGTCTCGAAGTCGAGTGCTTTGGCCACAGATATAATTCCAGACTTGGAATGGATATAAAAGCTTCCGTTTTCGTTGCCGTTTATGAATTGGTATTTGATTTCGGCATTAATTCCCGTGTCTTTAGAAGTGGCGTAAACTTTGAGCACTTCTTCGCCAATCATAGCGTTTTCGGAAATGTTGGCCAAATATGACTGCATTTCAAACTCAGGCGCGTTATCGTTGATGTCCATCACATTCACTATGAAATAAGTGGTTGAGTAGAGTTGAGAAGCGCCCGAATCGTAGGCTTTGATCGTAAGGTTATATAAGGGTTGGGCCTCTCTGTCCAAAGCCTTTGCCAAATGAATGATACCATTCCTCTCATCGATTTCAAATTCTGGGATTTTGGTCTGAAGTGTATAACGAACTCTTCGGTTGATTCCCAAATCGGCATCAGTTGCGGTCACTTTACCGATAATGATGCCAACGGGCGAGTCCTCGGGAACGGTAACAGAATAGGCAGTATTGGAAAACTTCGGCGACTCGTCGTTAACATCGCTCAACAGTATCTCTACCGCACTCTTACACGTCCAGTCCCTCCGCTTGTCGTCACTGATATGCACTTCAAACAGATATGAGGCCCGACTCTCTCTGTCGAGTAATGCCTTTGTCTTCAAATGACCCGTTTGTGGATCTATTGTGAAGTGATTGTCGACATCACCCGAAATGAAGTAAAAGAGCTTTGCGTTATCGCCTTCGTCCTGATCTGTGGCCTCCACTGTCAGGATATAAGTGCCGGGAGTGACGGACTCACTGACCAACTCTACATACTTTGATTTCATACAAATAGGACCATTGTCATTTGTGTCTGGAAGGTATAATCAAGTTAATCTCAATTCAAACCCTTTTTAATGTCAATTCTCACCCAATATATCAATTGTGACCAAAGTTTTGGTGGAAAACCTGCCGTCGGTTACGATTATCTCCAACTCATACCTATCTATGGATTCCCTGTCGAGTGCTTTGTTAACAAATATCTCTCCGTTTTGTCCTCCGATTTCAAACTGATTGAAGGCATCGCCACTCAGTATATAATAACTGAGTCTTGAGTTCTGGTCGTTATCTATGCCATCGATTGACACAATGATTGTCCCCAAAGGGCTGTTCTCGTAGATGGAGGCCATGTACTGGTGGGGGAAGTGATCATTAGATTCAATACAATTCCACATAAAATAACATTTCATTACATTTTGGTTAACAATCGGTTCGTTATCGTTGACATCAAAGACCTCGACATTCAAAGCGGTTGAGTTGTAATGCGTGCCATCCGTCACACCGACAGTCAGGTTATGGTAAGCAGTGGTCTCCCGATCCAAGGGCTTAGAGAGTGTTATCCAACCGTTGTTCTCATCAATACTGAAGATTTTGTTGTCATTCCTTTCGAGTGTATATTTGAGTGCATTGTTGGCGACATCGATGTCGGCGTCGATTGCATTCACTTTCATAATAGAAGAACCGATTTCTTGGTCTTCAGATATCACTATATTATAAGAAGAAGAGTCGAAATACGGGACACAATCGTTGGCGTCCATCACATTGATGACAATATTGAGGTAACTAATGGTAAACGTTATCTTATCCTTCACCTCAACGGCCAACACGTGCTTAGCCTTCATCTCTCGATCCAACTCTTCGTTTAAGTGAATCTTTCCGAACCTATCGATCCGGAACTTAGAGGCGTCTGACTTATCACCGAAGCCGACGATCGCGAGTTCCACTTCCTTAAGTCCGGCCAAATTGACGTTCGCTATCACTGTTCCGCGTCGAGTGTTTTCGTTAACAAATATCTCATATACAGAGGTCTGGCGTTTCACAAATGGACACCAATTAGTGATTTGAATGGTTACGGGAACGACATCTTCGAGTGGTTTAGTACTCTTCCTATGGCTTCCATCCGTGGCTTTAATAAAGAATTGGACGACATCTCCAATATTAGAGCTCAGGTTCTTTCGTGTATATACGTGACCGGAGTCTGAAGTGATGCCAAACATGTCGAGTATATAACCCGACGGCCGACTCATGTTTTGGGACTCATATATTGAATACCGAATAACATTGTTCTCTGAGTAGTCGTCGTCGTCGACAGCAATCACTGGGAGGACAGTCGCACCGATGGGTGCGTTCGAGCAAATGGCAGATCTATATTCCTCGACTATAAAACGCGGAGAATTGTCGTTCTCATCGGTGATCGCAACCCTTAGGTGCGAAAGGCCGAGACGTTTGCCCCCGTCCTGAGCCGCAACTGTCAACCAAAACAATCGGTGACCGCTTTCTCTGTCCAGTTCTGACCGAAGAGTAATATCCCCAGAGTTTGAGTCAATATTGAAATATCGTTTCGCGTTATCATTGATGAGATTATAACTGATTTGACCGAAAACGCCGTCGTCTTTGTCTATAGCCGTAAGCGTTGCCACCGATGTGTCGATTGGTGTCAACTCATTGATGGCCACGTTATTGAATATTCGGGTGAATTTTGGGGAATAATTGTTTGCAGGTTTGACCTCAATATAGAGGGTAGTTGTGGTCGAGAAGACGCCGTCGGTTACCGAAATGTTCAGTTCATAACTTCGGTTCAATTTTCGACCCTTTCTTGAGTGCAGATTCCAAACGCTTACGACACCAGACGTCTCATTCATTGTGAATGAGAGGTTGTCATTACCGGACAGTATCTGATAACGCAATTTGTTTATATCACTGGAGTCGGGATCGTTGGCCACAATTCTGGTGACGAATTGATTCTTCTCTATATTCTCATCAATGGTTGCCATAAAAGTCGGCGAAACTACAGGTTTGTTGTCATTAATGTCTAATACTTCTACCCATACGTGTGCCGTTGATGTGAGGACAGGCGACCCGTAATCAGTGGCCATAACAGTGAAGTGATGTAAACGTTCCGATTCGTGATCCAGACTTGACTTAAGGTATATAATCCCGTCATCGGGTGAGACGTAAAAATGGGATTTATTTCCCAGTATTTGATACTGAAGTTTGGCGTTCAGTCCTATGTCCGCATCGGTAGCACTGACTCTGATAACCGACTGGCCAGTAGGTGCCGACTCAGGGATTGAGACATTGTATGAGAACTTTGTAAACATGGGTGGGTTGTCGTTCGCGTCGTCCACTTATGGGAGGGAAAGGATATTACAATTTGTTGATTCAATTAAGTGTTTTATAACATACCTGTAATAAGTAGAGGAACGGTAGCCACAGCTCCGGACACAGAGTCGGTGCCAGAAATGTTTAGATGGTATTGACTGCTGGACTCGCGATCGAGTTTCTCGATAACAGAAATCATACCTAAAGTGGAAAAAGTCGTTAAACTTTGCGATCAATAAAGTGATTGTAAAACAAATCAAACATTGGATTAAAGGCGTAAACATTGAAAGCATTGACGCTTTCGATGCAAATATGTGTTTAAATTTGTGAATACTTTGTATTTCGTTAGCAATTTGTTAGTCATATAAACAGACAAACGATAAAAATTGAAAATTCAATTATAACTCACATAAACCGCTACTAATCGTCGGATCTTTGAAAACAATGCAATAATAAGTTCACAAAAACCACCAAAAGATTAAGAATTGATATAAAAGTGACATAAAATCAAAAGAATTAAAACAAATCTAAGAATAAACTAAAGAATTAAAGAATTGTTTGAAAAGTATTGAAAAACAATTGAAATTCAAAACAAATTCAAAACAAAAAACTAATAATGAGTTCAAAAACAAACCCGAATTGAAGTCAAGAGAGAACTCTTCGTTTTCATTGCCCGAAACAATACTGTATATGAGTTGTCGCCCGTGAGGTGTGTCCGCATTGATGGTCAGGAATGGCACAGACGGCGAATGACTCTCAATGACGGAAACGGAATAATACTGTTGTTTGAATAAAGGCATTCCTCCCGAAACCATTTTGATGGTCACGTTTGCCATCGACTCCAGAGGTACTGAGCCTTAGGAGTCAAACAATTGGTTATCAAATTGCAATCATTTTACCACTTCTTCAATCAATTACCCGAATCTTTGGCAGAAATAAGTAGATTATAGTTATGGGGATCGTTGGCTGGATTTGCGGATCTGGCCATTGATATGGAACCGCTGTCGGAGTTCATAGCAAACAGTTTGTTGGGATCGCCGGACACTATAGAATAGGTGACCATTCCGTTGTAACCGACGTCCAGATCAATGGCCTGCACTCTACCGATTTGAGTGCCGACCGAGAAGTCATTATTGAAGACATAATAATAGGGTAAACCGACGAACACTGGCTTATTATCGTTGATGTCCTCAACGGTGATCACAACCAATGACTGAGCGATTCTGGTCTTCACAAACAAAGACCGAACTTCTATCACCAATTCATACCTAAATTAGGGGTAAATTAGGGGTAAAAACAGTTATATTAAAGAAAATAACATTTAATTCAATTTAAACCTCGATTTCTCTTCTCTATCGACAGGTATTCCTCGCGAGAGGATAGCACCGGAAGTTCTGGCGATTCTGAAGAGATGGGTTGGGTTTAGGATTCGGAACGATATTTGTTCATTCAATTTGTTGCCCTCAATGGTCGGCATTAATATTGTTTTCACTGAATGTGTGTTTTCGGTGATATGTCCGACAAACCTCTCGTGAGTGAACCGCAAAGAGCTTCGAGGGATCGGTTCGGCAGTGATTGAAACCTTGGCCTCAGTCGTGAATTTGCCGTCAAATACAGAGACAAACATTTCATACAATCCTTCAGTCAGTCTGTCATCAGATGTGGTGATCAAACCCGACGTAGAATTGATTGAAAACTTCTTCTCTGAAGATATAGTGATTGGACTCAAACTGAAGAGGAAGTGGTTGTGATTTTCCTCGTGTTTACCGAAATCACAATCTGTGGCCGAAATCTTGGTTACGATTACGTCTTTATGTGTCGGCAGTAATAGAGTCGAGTGATAGTGAGTGAGTGAGAGTACGGGCGGACAGTCATTGACGGGAAGGCATTCTATTCGCACGAAAGCATTGGTCTCTGCTTTAAGACTCGGAAATCCGAGATCACTGACAGTAACCGTGAAATTGAATTCACGGCTCTTCTCATAATCTATACGTCGGGCCAGAGTTATAGCACCCGTTCGGGGCTCTATTGAGAAGAACTTTCGACCCATTTCTTCGACAATAGAGTACATGAGAATCGAGTTATGCATTGAGTCGTTGTCTTTAGCTCTGACAACAAGTGGAGTGTCTTTGGAGTCTAAAATAATTGAACCAATTGTTGCCGATTCCAAGACTCGGCCGACAAATGTGTTTTGTGGCCAATAGGGGACACAATCGTTGACATCAATCACAGTAATGAAGAGCTGAGTCGTGTCATTGACTCCGACGAGACTCGTGGCCGAAACGGTTAGCGAATAGTTTTGTTTCAATTCATAGTCGAGTCCATCCCTAACCCAAACCTCTCCGTTGTTTACATTGATTCCAAATCTTTCGTCATTATTGCCACTAATTATCTCAAAATAGAGTGATTGACGACTCGAGGCCTTCAAACCGATTATAACGGATCCGATCTTTTCGTTCTCATTCACGTCAACCGAATAAACCCTTTCCTCAAACTTTGGCGGAGAGTTATCGGGAATACTGACAGAGATGTGGACGTTGGCAGTGCTGGCCAGAGGGGGAACCCCTTTGTCAGTGGCTTTGATTACGAGATAATATTCCGATTGTTTTCTTGAGTTCAATGGTTTGGACAAAAAGACAAATCCCAGGTCTTTGTCGATATCGAAAGTGTTGTCGAAATTCCCAGAAATTATTGAATAATTTATTTTTGCATTATTTCCGACGTCTTTATCGATGGCCTGGACCTGAAGGACAGACGTTCCGACCGCTGAGGTCTCCATAACATTGGCCTCGAATTGCGGGGATATAAAGGTCGGGATCTCGTCGTTGACATCAATTATATTAATAGAGATCTTAGCGAAGGACCGGTTGTGGAGATGCGATGACTTCACTCTTGAATTTTAGGCTTCAATGACAAGCATATGATGTTTTCCCGACTCGTAGTCCAACTGTTCCTTCACTTTGACTTTCCCACTCCAAGACTCGACTTCAAACCTCTTCAGACTTTCTTGAGATAACGAGGAATAGATGGAGAAAATGATTCCATCAGTGAATGCCCGGTCACTGACACTCAACTGAAGGATTTCATTGCCTTTTGTGATGTTCTCCAAGACGTTGACGGTATAGCTGTCCTGAAGGAACGACACCTTATCGTCGTAGACATCAATCAAATTGATTATAAGGTTAACAATCGTCGGCTTCAGTCCATCGGTGACAGCAATCGTCAGATTATATCTATTCGTCAATTTGTACGACAGATGTTTGGCCACAATAAGAGCGCCGCCGTCTCTGAAGGCAAAGGTATTCCCAATATTGCCGTCAATAATATGGAAACAAAGCCTATCGTTGTCGGCATCGGAGGCCTTAAACAAAGTGACCGCATATCCAATCGGTTCCCTTTCACTCATCGATATCTCGGGATCGAAGGCATCGACGATCGGCTGGTGATTGTCTGTGCGTTCTTTGAGCGCCGATAGCATACGAAGAATGACCCGAATTTGCGATGACTTACGCGGTGTCCCACAATCGGAAATGGAGATCAAGTATTCGTACTCTCCTTTAGGTATTCCGTCCTTTGCTGTATGAATGGCACCCGAAGTGGTGTCAATGGACAGCCAGTTATAGTCGTTTCCTTCAATAAACCTGTACTGAAGAACACAGTTCTCGTCTTCGTCTCTATCGATGGCAACGATCTGACAAATGGGTGTCTTCTGTGAGATGTCATTATAGGCCTGACATCTATAGATCGGAAGAATGGCTTTTGGCTCGAATTCATTCACATCCAAGACATTCACAATAATAGGAGTTCTCGACAACATTGTGGTCACAACTGCTTCCTCTAAGTCTGTGTTATGTTCTTCACTCACTTCCAAATCGATGACATAACGGGATTGGGTCTCTCTGTCCAGTTTGGCCTTCGTTTGGATCAAACCATTCCTATCGATACTAAACGGCACTTCAGATATGATTCGGTACTCGATTTTGGTCTCAATATCCGCATTGAGATCGGGATCCCTGGCCTCCACTTGCAGTAGGTTTGTGCCAATCGACGCATTCTCTAGAATACGGGTGTAATAGAAGGGTTCGGTAGTAATCGGCGCCAAATCGTTCTCATTCTCAATAGATATATAGACTTCCAAATGTGCGGTCAGAGGAACGGCTGCTCTATCTTTGGCCACAATTGTCAGCCAATAGTGAGAGTTTGTCTCACAGTCGAGCACAACAGCCGTATGTATATTCCCGGTGCTGTCGATCGTGAAACGTCCCAAACCGTCGCCACCAATGATCTGATAAACGACCGGCAAATCACTGTCTTCGTCGACAGCCGTCACTTTCGTCACAAAACTACCGATCCTTAGGTTCTCTTTGACCGAAGCGGTGGCGACTATGTCTGGAAACTTAGGCGGAAAGTAGTTTTCATTCACGTCTTCGACTTCAATAATAAGTGATGCGACTGAGGAGAGGGAAGGGAGGCCTTCATCCCTGGCCTCAACAGTAATGTTGAAAATTTGTATTTTTTCAAAATCTAATTCACTTTTGATTCTTATATTTCCAGTCATTATATCGATTGAAAACATCTGACTATCGATTGAATAATTAATTTTTCCGGACTTTCCTTCGTCTGAATCAAAAGCAGTGATTTTCATAATCCTTGTGCCGATCGGCATATCCTCTCTCACTTTGATTACATACGAGTGCTCATGAAATCGCGGTCTATTGTCGTTGATATCTATTCAATGAATTATTGCATTAAAAATAAATGAAAACAAAATTCCTATAACAAGACATACCCTCGACATAAATGGTGACCACAGAAGCGGTGGACAGAGAGGGAGAGCCCGAGTCGTGGACAGTGACGTAAAGGATATATTTGTCGATCACTTCTCGGTCTAAACTGTTGTGAAGAGTAATCGTTCCGTTCTTTCGGTCGATTGAAAACAAGTCTTTATATCCTTTGAGTGAATAGTGAAGTAAAGCATTGTTTCCGTAGTCATCATCGGTGGCATAGATTTGGCCAATAATATGACCTTTCGGTGCGCTTTCAGACACATTAAACACAAAGTTTTCGACGACAGGACTGTTATCATTGATGTCTTCAATGACGACAACCAATGAATGGTTAGCACAGAGTTGTTCCGCCGCTGAATCACAAGCAGTGATGAATAGTTTGTACTTTGAATGCCTTTCGTAGTCTAAAGAGTCGATGACATAGAGGTCTCCACTGAACTGATCCATATTGAAGACAATCTCTTCACTGTAATGGTTGCGCGAATCCACTTCATGTGAGTTCAATGAATAGATGACATAACCATCGAATCCGTGGTCCGGATCTTCGGCCTTCAAAGTTGTAATTCGAGTGCCTTTTTCAACATTTTCGGGAATATATATCTCTTTCGGCAAATTGTGGTCAAACTCTGGTCTTCGGTTCTTATGCTTCTGAAAGGGTTCTGACAAATGGTCGGTCAAAATGTTTTCCGAAGAGTCGTATTGAATGTCATTTTCCTGTTGTCGTTGAATCATAAAAGCGGTTAACTTCTGAGCGACGGCTAAATCATTGCATTCAACTAATATGTGGTTCCGTTGTGTCCTCTTATGACTGACCACTCGGTCGGTGTCGTCGATCACATTAATCCTAACATAAGAGGTGTCTGAGAAGTAGTGGCCGTCAGTGGCGGAGATAGAAAGCGTCCAATTGATGACAGGGTGTGCCGAAGGGGTGGACAACTCGTCCTTCAAATTGCATGTGAGTCTCAAAATACCCGTATTTTCGTTGAGATTGAAACACTTGTCAGCACTTGGAGTAAACATTTTATACAAAACAACACTTCCTTCGTCTAAATCTATGGCCGAAAAGGTCATGATTTCAGTCCAAGGCTTAGTATTGATGGGAATATTTGCGGTGCAGTTAGTCTTCTCGAACTGTGGTCTGTGATCGTTGACGTCCTTAAGAGTTAGATTCAGTGCTATTTGTGTTTGTCTTCTGAACGGTTCGCCCCAATCGGAGGCCCGTATAAGTAGTTGGTAGTGATGGGGACCGGACTCGTAGTCCAACGTCTTAATGGTTTTGATCTCTCCCGAGGAATGGTCGATCATAAATGGCAATGGAGTGGCTGTCGGTGACAACAACTCATAGCTAACTAAGCCGTTGTCACCCGAATCGAGATCACTGGCCGTAATGCGAAAAACAGTGCTTCCGTTGGGTTTGTTCTCATTGATGGCAACCGAGACCTGAGATTTCTGGAGATTAAAAGCCGGATAATTGTCGTTATCGTCGACTACATTGATGTGCAGTTGGGTTGTCGTCATACGAGTCGAGTCTATCTGAGCGCCGATGACTAACATATACTTGGATTGGGTTTCTCTGTCCAACAACTTCTTCGTAAAGACCACACCATTGCTGGAAATGCCAAACACTTTGTCATAATTGCCATCAATTATAGAATATCTTAAGTTCTTGTAATCCACTTCTTCTACCTGTGCTTTCAGTCCATACACTTGAGTACCGATTAAAGACATTTCATGTATTTCGGCGTAAAAGTGGTCGGAATTGAATTTAGGACCCGATTTGGCACTGTTTAGGGTCACGACTATGGGCTGAGTGGCAAACCCTTGGCCACAATCTATTGCTTTTATGATTAAATTGAATGCAGAAGTGATGACACTTTCATTGAGATAAGGCCTCAAGAGTTCGATGTTATAGTCATTGGACGTGGAGTTTGTGATTGAGAACAAGTGATTGTCGTCGCCGTCCACTATAGACACGTGACATATCTCTCCGTAAACACCGATGTCTTCATCTGTCACGTGAACCACAGCGTAGATAGGGTTGAGAGGGGAACGGGTGGAGAGAGCGCTGTGCTGTTTGTATGTGATTCGGGGAACGTGTCTATTGACCGGAAGCACAGTTATAATGACTTTGGCTTTGGATGACTCGAGCACTTGAGTTGAGTGATGAATACCTCTGTCTTTGGCGATGACTAACAGGTGATGGGTTTGTATGCGACTCGAGTCGGGAGAGAGTGTGAGCGGACGGGTGGCAGAGATGATGCCCATCGTTGGGTGCACTGCAAAACTGAGCGACTCTTCTGACAGACTATAATATATTTCGCCGTTGAGTCCAATGTCCGGATCGACGGCCGAAACCCTAATAATACTGCTATCGATTGGAATATCTTCGTCGACACTGACCTCATAGGTCTCGGGATAGAAAAATGGCGACAAATCGTTCCGATCGTTGACTTCAACACTGACTGATGTCTTGGCTTTAAGTCTGAGCGCATCGTTTCGGAGAGAAGTAATGGTTGCCCGAACTCTAAGCTCATAAGAGGAACGGTATTCACGATTCAAAACATTAGTAAAACCCGAACGAAGTCTTATGAGAAGAAAATAAAAGTCCCCGACATGTCTGGCCTCGGCTTTGAATATCTTATCAAAGTCTCCGCCGACTATCTTATACCGAACCACAAGTGCCGGGTCTGTGATATAAATACCCATCTTTTGGGTGGAGAGGGCATACACTTTGCCGAAAGAGTTCTCCGGAATCGAGACATTATATGACTGTTTAGTGAATGAAAAACTCGATTCCGTGTCACTAATGGAAGCAATGGTTGGGTCGACGACCGCATCCTCTTCTTCGGTGTCCACTAATGGTTGTACTGTTAAGGGTTGGCCGTCCGATGCGATCGGAGTGGAAGTGTCGACACTCTGGCCGACGATTGTCTCACTGTTTACATGATTTGTGCGAAATGTTATAAATACTAAAAATAATGTCAATCCGTATAACAAAGGTCTAAATGAATATGACTTATGGCCTGACATTAACGGCCGTCCAATCGATACCATTTGAAGCACTCTTTAGTTGTCTTTCAAGTCTTGAATTGAATGTCTTTTAACAGTTTTGTTGTAATCATTGCTGAAGTGATGTCAAACACATCCAATCAAACGATTAGTTGCCGAGAGTTGAGACCAAAAACACAAATAAAAATCACATTTAGTTTAAAAAGCAATCAATCGTTTGGTTAACCAAAAGACGACGTCTTCGGCGCATATCTGTTGGTCTGAAAGAGAGGACACTATTATTGAGTGAAAGTAAAACCAAATTAACGTTTAATTAACAAATGTTTTGTATTTTTGTTTCAAAAGTGATATTAAATTACTTTACGGACGACTGAACTAAATGTCAGTCCTTTCTGTCGGTGCTCTCAATGGTGGGACAGACAGACAATTAGTTTGCATAATAAGGAAACTTTTGATTGACTTTAAATGATTTGATTAATGGTTTTCATTGTCATCAGAGCCGACACTTAAAGACCAGTTCCCAGTCGTCAGGAAAGGACACAACACTTTCACATGAGTGCAGAAAAACACAAATAAATAAAGAAAGAAATGTTTTGGTGTTATATATAGACAGCGATTGTGAGGCTATGCTATACTGAGGCTATCGGTGCTGTTTGTCTCCACCCTTAGCCCAGACAGTCATAGACATCGACAGCCTCTGGAAAGCGCTATCTTTTATTTGCTATTGCAATGGCTTTCCCATCCATTCCCTGACATCCCTTCCCTAATCATACACTTAAAGCCAATATAACTCATCAACGATTGAAGCGATAACTAAATGCTGGGTTTGATTGTCAATCAATGGACGGGTAGTGAAACACATGAGGAATGGATTGTTGAATGAAAGACATTATATCTAAAACTCAATTACAAATGCAATAAACAATCACTCATTCAATCATTTGTTTCATTTGTTTCATTGAAATAACTGTTTATTTAGTTTGAAGTCATTTCTGTTGGACTAAAAAGTGCCGAAACTTTTGCGAAACTAAATTATGTTTCAAAAATGACTGTCAATTCATATCCATTGATGAGAAAAATGAGTGAAAAGAGAGTGAAAACTATTTATTTGTTTAATTCATTAGGAATTCATTTATAAGTCATTTGTTAATCATTTTGTTAGCAATGAATTGGGATTTATGTGACTCTGAATTAAACAGAGCTTTCAATACAGTGTTTGAAAAAACAAAATAAAATCTATAAATACTTTTTGACAACAAATCTAATGACAAATGAAATGACATATGAAATGACAAATCAAATCAGAAAAACACATATAAATCCTATAAAACTAGTAAAACATTAAAAAACTATTTTTTTAAACAATAAATATTGATTTAAATGTGAGTTAAAAACAAAATTTAATTTTGATTTCAAATTCATAGGAATATTGAACTCAATATCTGAACCATATTTTCACACAATTTTTTATTCAGTCTTTTGTTTAATGGGTTTTAAAAAACGAGAAGTATTTTCAATTAAACTAATAAAAAGGTCACGAAAACTAAGTTTAAACAAATAATTGATACCTTTTTCTCAGTTATTCATTACTTTATGTTATCTCTCATTAACAGTGTTCAGACAATCCCGAGCACTTCAAGTTTGGTGTTGAGCTGCAATACTTTGCCATGCTTAATCTGAACTTATTATGCAGAAGACAAATTCCGCAAACTTTTCTATAAAATGTGATTGATAATTTAAATTATCTAAAATGTCATAGGTCAGTTCAAATAAATATATAATTATTTTATATATTCAATAGTAATTTGGGGATTAGCATGCGCAATCTGCTAAATGTGAAATTACTGTAATATTTAAAACCTTTAGTTATTTTGTTTACTTAAATGAAACAAGGACAATAGTACGATCACAATCGCAATCACTTTGCAATACTCCAATGATTTTTCTATTTTTATACCATTTAAACAAAGAATAGCAAAATTTTATTGTTTTTCAAATGACATATATTGTATATACAAGAAATTTTACACTGCTCATTTATTTTACAGAAAAGTTGCAGTTTAATTTAAATTCAATATGTTTTCATTTATAATAATTTAACCATGACTAGTTAAAAGTTCAATTAAAGCCCTGCGCTGAGACTGGGTATAATAATTGAACCCGAGCTCAGAGCTTGAGCTTAAACTATGGGATCACTTGTTATCAGTTGTTTGTAATATAACGTTAGGAATATATTATGTGTTTTGCATTGAAAATCAATTCTCAAACACATTTAATAATTTAATTTTTATTACAATACAAACCAATTAATCAAAAGCTGATTGTAATTCAATTGCAATTCATTTGAGGCAAAACCAAAAACCAAAACCAAATTTCAATAACAAAAACACTTTTAGTTTTTTCTCTCACTTTTAAAATCTTCAATAAAAGTGATCGAAGTTTTAAATGAGAAAAGATTTTAATCAACAAAACATTACTATATGTTATGTTTGTATGCATTATATCCTTGTATTTAGTTTTGAAATTTAATTGAAAAACAAATCATGAATTTCAATGAGATTAAGGAAAGGCTAACAGTTTTCTGGCACTTAAACTAAACTATGAATTAAATGATTAAAACAAATGAGACTATTATTCAATACTAGAGTAAAGCCAAGAGTTTTTAGGCGCAGATGTTATCGTTGGCCACAAAACAAGAGTTAAATTAATTATTTAACAAAACATTTTCATTACTAAAAGGTGTGATATATTATGGCATCAAATGAAAGGATTATTAAACACTTAAATAGTGATACACTTTCCCCGTTTAGATAAGTATTAGAGTTATGAATGCTATTTGAATTGCAATTCATTTTCATTTAATATTAATATTATTTGCATTCAAAACATTAATATTTTAGTGAAACTGATATCAAATCTATAATAAACCGACAAATTTTGCATTTGATTTGAATTTATTAATTCAATGAATGAATGACTGATTGAACCGAAAAATAACTTTTATATGAATTTGAATTAAATATTCAGTTATTATCGCATAATATAAGCCATAAATAAATAGTCATTGAGTTATTGGTCTCAGACTTCACTTGAGTTTGCATTGAAATGAATGATATCTTAAGTTATGAATTGATATATGAATTGATATAAAATATATAAAAATTTATTGCAATAAATAAACAGCAAAATAGACGGCAAGTGATGATAAGGGAGAGTAAAACATAACCGAAATGATGACTAAATCCAGTTATGTATAGATAAGGCACTGACTGTTTGGTCGATAAGAGACTAAACGAAAGACAAAAAATAATAAAATATTTTACTTTGACTTACGATATGTGGGAAACAGTTATGTCAAACGGATTGACATATCTATGCATTTGTTTTGATGATAACAAAGCACTATTGATATGAATAGTTGTGCCAAACATTAGTCCAAACATCAATTCGTGGCAATCATTCAGACATTTAACTCATTCAAAGACTATTTGACTCTCTTTTCACCGAAAAAGTTGTGTTCAATACTAACTCTGCATTTGTTGTGTCTGTTATATGGCTTTTGCACTGCTTTACACACAATTCCTGCCCAAACATCACAGCCCTAACAGCCCTTACAGTGCAGTGCATGTAATCGTGAAGTCTATTAAACAAAAACTGGTTCTCAGTCTCTCTCTCAGAGTCGCTATATTTCGCTATATTTTCCTCTCATTCTCTCACATATTCACAATTCCCTGCAATTCACTGCAATTCCCTATACTTTTTCAGTGCCTAAACAACTAGACATTAGGGATCAGTCATATTCACTGGTGCTCCGACTGTGAGCTGGCTCTCAACCACTATTGCCCCCTTGTTTTATGTTCTCTTCCTCTACCAGTGCATCAGTTTTTCGTATATTTTCAAGAATACAGGAAAAGTAGTTAAGCAGGCATTCAGTCCTAAAATATACTGAAGACTTAAGACTTAAGACTTAAGACTCAAAGAGTAAAACCGCAGAAAAAGGGATTCAGTTATGAATAGTAGAGATCTTTTAATAACTTTTATGTTAAGCCATAGTATTGTTGCTCTCTTTCACTGCTATTTCACTGCATTTCCAAACGAATCAAAATATAAATTACTTTTAAAATAAAACCAAATCAATGCACTGTTGTTATGCCTGTGCTGTAATGCCAGTGCTGTTATGCCTGTGCTTATCATCTGTTCCTCAATTCCAGATCGCATTTGTCTGAAGTCACGGAACTTCAAAATTTTTGTTTTCAGTTTAACAAAAACAGATCTCAAATACAGAGAAAATATATTGATTTCTAAGTGACTTAAAAAGAGATTTGTATTTTTAAAAGTAAAGGCTATTAAGAGAATCACTTTTCCTTTCAGAGGCGTTACATATATTATCACATATTCTTTGCCTAAGGTTTACATAAATCTCTTTCCAAATAACAGACCCTGGGTTTCACTTCTCACAAATATTAGCATTTAATTACATTTATATTTCTCTTATTTGTATATCTTTAAGCAATTTTGCAAATTCTATGCTTTTCTATGCAATTAACATATGATTACATTTGACTGAATGTACGCCACTATCGATCAGTACTTCAATTACTAACAACTACTCCGTGGATGGTATGTCTGGACTACTGAATAACCAGTGAATGAGTTGTTCAGAAGATTTTATATTTTATTTGTTGTATATTTTGTGTTCAAAAATTGCCTCAAAGGATAATAACATAACATTTTTAGAGTTGAATTCATCCATACATTAGACATTGAAAGACATTCAACAACAATATAATAATAAACTCAAAACTCAGTTATAATATACTGTAATATCATTTCCATTTAGTGAACAGACTATTGAATGCATAAAAAGTTATTATGAAAACAAAATTATTGCACTTTTTTGCTCTTTCTTTGATAAAAAACATTACTTTTCTCTTCTCTATCGCTAACTTTGAATATCAGTGTAAGAAAAGAGAAATAATAAAAAAGTAATAATTCTAATAGGAATTTGTATCCGGTATAGTTTAGTACAGCTTAGTATACATTGGTAGTTAAGTCCGTTCCCCTCTTTAACATCTGAAAAATTAAATTATCTCTCTGTTTGAGTGAAGGATAAACTGATTTGAGTCTGACTTTCATGACATTTATTCAAATATTAATTTTATTTTTATTTTTATTTCATTTTTATTTCATTTTTATTTCACATTTCTATTCAATACTATTCATACAATACCTACGCTATTGTTGTGAACACTGGGACTGAAGATAGCGATCGTAAAAATGAGATTAAAAATTTTATTTCAGATTATTATTTGAGTGAAGAATACATTCAATAATCGCAATGAATATCTAAAACAGCGATGAATTGATTGCTTGAATAGATTATTGCAATAATTGTATTATAAGTTCATATGAAATAACAATTAGATTATTGCTGAACAAGGAATGGGTGAAGGAATGAGGAATGGGGTCATCCATTAAATAATTCAGGTATTCATTGCTCTTTTTCATTACAAATGTATATTATATTTGCATTACTTTCTGTCTGACTCTGTCTTATCGTTTTGACTATCATTTGAACAAAACTTTTATTATAAAAGGCATTCAATATTATAATAAAAGGAGAGGGGAAGGGAGGAAAAGAGGGACAAAGACTCGGAAAGGAAAAATAATAATGTTTTTCATATTCTTGGATACAATTTAAAACCAGAGCTAAAATTACTGCCATTAAAACGCGATTCAGTTTAAGAGAAGAGTTCAAGAAATCAGACGTGAAATCAGGTATTGGAAGAAAAATATAATAATTTTTTGTTGTAATCGTACGTAAAGTTCAATATCTTATAACTTATAACCGATTTTATGGACTATTTTACTTAAAGTAAAGAAAAATTATATAAAAACAGTTTTTTCTTCAAATATCCAAATAAAGACAACATTTGTTTGAAAAGTACTCTTTCGAGTCATTGAGAAAAATATTTTTGCCGTTTTATAACATAGTATTTCTCAGTATTTCATAGTATTTAAGATTAATTAGAAATAAATTATTTTATATTATTTTTGTTCAAAAATACCGACAAATAAATGGGAAATAAGTGATAGATTGGGAACAGAAATAAAAGTTATATTTATTATTTGATTTTAATATATTCCCGATAAGTGAACGCTTAGCAACTAATCCGACACAAATAGTATTAAATTACAACTAAATAGGAATTGTGTGTAAAAATTATTAGAAAAAGTTGTGAGTCTATTGAGAAAATCGTTTTTTAGACGTTTGATGTAATGTCGGCTAAGACTTGGACTTTAATTGAAATTTGTTATCACATCTGATATTAAGTTATAGTTTTGTTCAAAGTTCTTATGTCTTCATTACCGCTAAGCTCTTGAGCCTAACCTACCATTGGATATATTAATTGATTCTCTGATCTGAGATTAAACAATGTTTTGTAATCAAAGGCATCGCAAGACTGGCGACAACTCTATAGTAAACTCTTGACAAATAACACAATACCTAATAAACCATACCTTATATACCATAATATCCTCTTTCAGTCGATTCCTATCGTAATTAATCTCAAACTCTTTGTTATTCAATATCACAGTTATAACCCATACTTTACACGACACACAAAAGATAACACTTTTAATGACTCATTGAACTAAATTGAGTTATGTTTTACTGGATATAGGACTGGATATAGACTCCAGGTTTTGGGGCTAAACTTAATATTGTTTTAACACAATCTTTACATAATTTAAATCAATTCACACAAAAATATTACTTAAAATTCATTTTAAAATCGCCTGGAGTTCAGTCCAGAGAACCTATAGTTAATTATTCAGCCTTTCATTCATTCGTGAATTTATGAGTTTTGGCCCAAAATATATATTTTAATCAAAAAAAAGTATTTAAAAGACTTTGAGTTGAATTTAATTAAAAATTTAGTGATTCAGTGATTGAGTGCATAAATATTGTTCCGATTCTTAATAGTCATGTCATTGATATCAAAGACAATAATTGTCGATATAATTGAATGAAAAGATAATTAATTAGTGATAAATCAAACGATAATTTCTTTCATAACTCTAACAAATAGTTTTCAATGTATTTCATATCAAATAATAATAACTTTTTTAATCAAATTTTATTTTTGAGTTACGAAACCAAGTGAACAGTAAAACAAAAATGCAATTGAAAGCCAAAACTAAAGCCATAATAAGTAAAAAGCATTTAATTTAAATAAATTTAGTTTTTATTTATCACTGATTTCATTCATTGATTGATTAAAAGTCAATATTCATTAAAACAGACATTTTTTTCATAAATGAAAACTCGTTTTCAAATAAAAAATAATAACAAAAGCAAAACTAAAAATAAATTATTACCAAAACTAACAAACTTTTAATTATAAGTCATTTAATTTTGGTCTCAATTCAAACACTCATTCAATTACTTTGTATTCAAGACTTTTCTTAGCTTTCAATTCAAACCCTAAGAGAAGTGAAAAACTCATATCAATTGTAATCAACTATAATACTGTATACCGGTATTGCCAGCACTGGTATTGCCAGCACTGATATGAACTCAAGAATCCAAATAAATGGTCAAAGTTTTAATGTCTTACTATAAATGGATACTTGAAATGAAAAACCAATAAAAGTGTATATATTTTAGACACAAATTAAATATAATATAAAATAAAAGTCTTATTAAATGTTTAGTTATATCTGAAGTAATAATTCTTAATATATTTGAATTTTTTGGACATAACTGATAGCTTCCGTAAAGTTCATAGACTTGAGTGAACTCTAAGGAAATCTCAAGACTTTTGAGCATTTGAGGCAAAAATGTCAAACTGTGTGCGGAATCTAATTTCATATATAATCTCATCTCTCGTTAGAAAAAAGGTTTTTTTAAAACATTTTTTATTTTGAAAAAAAATCTAAAGATTAAGAAATTTAATAATATTTTCGATGTTTTAGTGAATAAATGAATTAAAATATAGAGTTTTATATCAAAACTAATAAATGAAACAAAAATCTGCTAAAAATATTCGCATTTATATGAAATGTCATTTTGAGACTTGAATTTATTATTAAACAAAACTGATGCTAAACATTGCTAACTGTGCTGATTGTGTGCTCACATGAATAGATGAAAAGGACATAATATAACAGTTGTTTTTTGGGCTCATTATGAAAGACATAATTAAAATTGAAATGCATTTAATTTAACTCCAATTCCAGCACTACTTGAATACAAATTAAATGACTTTTGCTTTAATTTATTTATCGTTTGTTTTTTAGCACTAAAAGCCGACACAAACCCAGAGTTTTATATTAGGACTGAGTTATTGAGACAGAAGTTTGTGTAGAAATACAGAGAAAAACAGGAATTGAAATATAATGTGAGTATTAGTAAGACTTACACATTATGTTAGTGTAGGCGTCGGTTGCACTCAAATGCCTTAAATCCTTAATTATAATTCAATTTATTAAATACTGTATATTAACTCACTTTGAGAGCACTCGGAGAGCACTCGATATTAATATTTGTAATTAAAACAACACTACATTACCAGCACTTGTAGTCTAAAATGCAAAATAAATGACTTTAAATGAGCCCTCAAGTCATTAGAGCTCAACTAATTCACAAAAAAAACTTTTTAGAGATACCATTCCTTCCATACCTTCCATACATTTCACTACAATGTTATACAAAAACTACACTTTTATAGAGTTTTGTTATAATGTTATACACTTTGGGTTCAAATCACATGAAGTGGTTGTGGTTTATAACCAATTGTTATACTCTTCGCACAAAATATTAATGAAATAATAATTAACAAAAAATTTGTGAAAAAATATATCGCTTTATAAATAACTCTTATATCTCTTCACAGATTATTCATATATTCTGAGCGCATATATGATAGCATACCGGCGCTGATATGAGCACATACTGGTGACCAACTCAGCTCTCAGCACATAAAATGCATTTCTCAAATAAGTTTGAAATAAACGTTTCCTATCCTTTCCTATCCATTCCTGTCTATCTATTGATCAAATCATTTGATTTTTAAAAAATGAATTCAAAATTATTTAAATTAATTACAATTAAAGTGTTGAACCATAAGTGCTAAACACATACACAACCTGTCTGTGCACTGCAAAGGAGTACTGAATTGCTATAAAGATATCTAAAATCTAAACCATCTCCTCCTCCCCTGTCTTACCTCCCTTTCCTTCATTTGATTTAATAGATAACCATCGGATCAGACCTAAGGGTTATTTACTGGAGATAACCCTTTCTGATGAACACAACTCTCAATAAATCGTTTGTTTAATAAATACATAAAAACTAAAAACAATTATAATTTAAAAACGATTTAAAAGTATTTATATTAAAGCTATTATGCAATCAATTCATGCAATACTTATACTTAAGTATTAGTATAAGTAATACGATATCTAATACTGAAGTCATTTTAACAAATATTGTATCAAAAAAGGGTTGGATTTAAAGAAATACTTAATTTTCATACTTTTCCTAACCTTCAGGTCAAACCCAAACCCAAAGCCTTGACCTCAAGGCTTGTAATCAAGAATTCATTAAACGATTCTGGGTTTCACTCAATGGTTACCAAAAACTCATTTAAATATTTTTATGCAATTACTCTTAAAATGAGACAAAACTGCAAAACAATTACAATAGTCGTCACAAAAAAACAATTAAATAATGTTTTTGTGATTAAAAACTATTTTATAATTAATTTTTGATTAAAAAACTTTTACTTCAAGTCTTAGGCAATGATTGAGAAACTGTTGAAAACATTACAAACAATAATAAAAACAAAACTTTTAATGATTTTCAACAAAAAATTCAACAAATATTTGAATATTTTGAACCAAAAACACAATTAAATCACAAATTGTTTGCAAATTTAAACTCAAAACACAATTAAACTCATAATTAATACAACTCTTCAGACATTGAACTCAGGTTTCAGTGGTTTTGGTCACAACTGGACGTCATTTGTGGACAACTGTTGACACAAATGGCCGACACTTTCACTGAAATTGTTTTCAAATGTTTTTGTAAACAAAACCTCAAATCAAATGACAATTAAATTGTATTTAAGTTTTAAATTAATATAACATTTATTAAAACCATTTAACCATTGGTTTGAAAGCAATGTCTTCAGCGATGGACTCACAGGACGTGAGTGAAGGGAACAGTGATTTGTTAAGTGTTGCCGAAGAAGTGATGGTTCAGAACCAACACAAGGATCAGATGACAGCCATCAACAGAAAGAACAATTCAACTCTTAAGGAGGAAAACGACAAATTGAGGACATATTTAGGTTTAGTGAAGATGTGTAACAACTCTGCCATCAATAAGATTAAGTCCGCCATCAATGAGACCATGAGTTCACTGAACTCTCCCAACGACTGTACCATTGATTCAACGGTTATTGTCAGACAATTAGAGATAATTCAAAATGAGATCCAAAACATGCAAACAATTCATTCACATCTCGACGAAGGCATTGAAGCCTTTACTGTCATCGACAGTAAGGGCACTGAAGACAGGGATAAAGAGCCGGTGGTTGTGGTCACCACTCGCTATGAAGTGCCGCGAAAGTCAACCGGCATTCGGAAGACAACGAAGACTCGGATCCCTTATAAGCCGAAGATAACTAAAGACTCGACACTTAACGTAAAACTGTTGGACAGAATCGTTGACACTAATAGACAGACCAAAGGTTTGACCGCTTTTGTGGACAATATACACACACCGGTCTGTAGTGAAGAACAGGAAGCCGTGGCCAACATTGACAACATGTCTTCCGGTGAGGAGCGGGAGAATGAGTCACAAGATGTGAATGATTTGAATGAATACAAGCAAACAGTGATAACTAAAGTGCGATCAAAGAAGCCATACATTAGTGAAGAGTTTAAGTCAAGTCATCTGCAAAGACTGGTTGAGGCCAAGAGACGACGGGAAGAGATGAACAGACAGTTGGAAAGGGAGGGAAAACGTAAGCCTAAGCCCCGGAGAATGGAAGACCGTATGAGAGATCTGACAGAGTTTGACAGGAAGTCCACAAAGAAGAGGAATATAAAGAAGAAAACCATCGGAAAAGTGATCCGAAAGAAGATTCAGAACCAATCCATTACTACACCTATTGTTCTGCCATTGAATCAGGCGTTGGACACACTGTCCGGTCAGACCATTCAGATCATAGCCAGTGGCGGAACACAGATCCTGTGCAGAAACGACGGCACTTTCATTCCGGCCTCAAATAGCACTCAATGGACAACTACTAACGCTCAGTGGACGACCACTGATGGCACCAATAGTTTCACACAAAACCAATGGAATCAATACCAGACCTGAAGTGTCATCGGATCTATAATTTTATCATTACTTTAACAAATGATTTCTCAATAAGTCATACAATGATATCATTTTCAGACGTTTTTCTCTTTGTGTTAAATATAATGAAAATTTCTTTTGAATACAAAACTAAACTAAATATGAATTTCAGAGAAAAAATTAAAAATAATTTATGAATTTTTAACCGAAAATGACTTCAAAAGTAATTATTTTGTAATTTATATCACAATTAACTTTATTTTTGTTATCAAACGTGAGTTTATTTTGTTTTCAAAGCATTTATAAAGTTTTGGTTTTATTTTTTGCAAAATTGCTTTTCTTTGACCAAAAAGTGAACACAAATTGAGAGAACAGTTGAGAAAAGATTGAAATTTGATTAAAAATAATTAAAATATAATTTAAAGATAATTAAAGTGCAAAAAATGTTGAGTTGTTTTGCACTCGTAATGCATTTGATTGCAGACTAATTGAATGAGTGGTGGTTTTCAGCAAATTATTTATTTATTAATTTTTGTCTCCCCTTTGAATGATCTGATAATAAGTTTCTGACTTTGAAATGAGAGGTAAAAAAATATATTCAATGGAAAAGCAAATAATTATTTGATTATAATTGCACTGAAATTCCAGCGATAACTAAGTCATCGGTTATTTTCAGTGCAAAACAGACATTATTTTCTCTCAATTATAATATAAAATCATTTTTACAATTGAATAGAAAAAATAGATTTTGAAAACAGTTTTCAAATAATATAAATATTTTTCAATTCATTTATTATCGACAATAAAATTGCAATAAAAATAACAATTTACTGCCAATTGATGTCAGTTTTCCTGAACTTTATATTTATCTCAAAAAATATCTTCAAATCATATGTTATTCACAAAAAGTCATGACTTAAACCCTAAACCCATTGAAAACATTTTTCAGAGTCTTTTCAGAGATATTTTAAAAGATTATGTGTTTTAAGACTTTTGACTATAATTATAGACTTTTTATTATTTTAGGATTACTTTTATTCAACGTTTAGGAGAGTCTCGCAGAAACTGAGCTTTAATTGTGAATCATATAAATCAGAGCCAAACAAGTGCTGCAAATGTTATAATCAGACTATTTATGACATGAGTTGACACAAAACAAGATAATTAAGTGACCAAATGGGCCACAAGACTGATCACAGATTATTTTTGACAAAGTTTTGAGCAATAAATTCAAATTTTGCTCAAATATTATAGCATTTATTGCTTTTTCATATTTATATCAAATATTTGGTTGAAATTTAGTTAAATAGACTCAAAATTAGTGTCAATTTTATTATTAATGTTTTTAATAGTCTTAATATCGCATCAAATCTCATAAATAACTTATTGGACACAAGAGAGACACCAGAGATAAGCGAGAAGTCATCAGAATATACAGAAACATATATTTTGAACATTGACTTTGAAAAAGTCTAATTAATTTCAACACAGTTTATGAAATATTTGAAATAAATGTTAAATTATTTTTAGAAAACTGATATAAAAATAAAATTTCAAGATTTGATGCGATATTTGAATTGAAATCATATTTTTTGTCAATAAATTAACTTTTTTTTGCAAAACATTGAGAAGAAAAGTCAAATAAATCCCATATTTCATGAATTCGTCCTAATTTTCAATACACAAGCGATTTCTTATAAATATATCGATAATTAATGTAATAATTAATGCAAACATTACCTCAAACTTAATATTCAGAGTATGGACTCAGGAATAGCTCCATTCAGTCCCTCACTGGTCATCGATAGGGGATTTAAATTGAAGGTACTGTTGGCGCTGCCGTCGGTGCCACCGCTGAAGTCAAAGACAACGTCAGGCACAGCCAAATCACTTAATGATTGTTCCTCTTTGAGTTCAGCGTAAGAGCGGACAAAGTCAACGATAAGCAGAAAGTTTTGTCCGAGTGCTGCGATTATCTATAAGTGGTTACAAATCATTGCAAAACTTTTTTCAAAACAATTAAATATTTTTTGTTTCTGTCTTGTGTTGAATAACTTCAATGTTATTTCATTGCTCTTATAGCACAAGCACCAGAGCACAGGTACTATTCATTAAACAATGTATAAAAAACTGATTGAATGGCAAAACAGCGTAAATAAAAATGTTTTGAAAACTTTGAGAAAAGTTTCGGTTTTTGCGTGAATTCAAGGCTAAAGTGCTTTAAAAAGTGTTTTAAATGTTTTTAATGTCTTACAGAAGCATAAGTAGAATAAGTGATCTCAAAGAGATCGAGACAATAGAAACCAATGGTAGGGCCGGACAGGCGTTGTATAAACATTCGGAGCTGTAATCACAAGAATTAAGTGAAACATTGCTAACACTGTCAACAAAGACAGCAAAAACACAATAAATGTATTAATTTTCACGTTTAAACTCAAAATTGTTTTCAATCACTTGAAAGCAAAGTTAACTGTGAAGTGAGAACTGGGAGGACTGGATCAGGACTGGCATATTTGGGTAATACTTGCCTGTATTTGAAGCTCAACTGGATATTTATCAAATGTCACTCTAATAAGTCTAGCATAGGATGCGTGTGCCTTAAGGGGAGATAATTTATGTATAGTTTTGTATAATTAATGATTGAATGCATATTTGAAATGAAAAGCAATTGTTTTAAAGTCAAAGCACGTCCACTGACTTAACATAAATATATGTCTATTCAGACCTCATTGGCCAGTCGTGAAGCGCAGACCGAAACCTTGGTTATCAGATATGCGGCCTCCAGTGCCCAAATGAACATAACAGTCCGAACTGTATGTAAACGGGAAAGGGTTGTAGAGATTAGGAAACAATTTTGTCAATCATTGAATGACAAGCACTTAGGGATCGATTGCATAGCAATAAACCTCTCATTCCTTACCCATCACTCGATTGTATGTGAAGAAGGCCTGGAATGTGGCGTAACATATGATGGACACAAACATGAAGTAAGTGTACATCAAATACTTGGACCAAAACAAGTTGTACTCTATTTTGGACAAACATTTTGACTTTAATTGCACTTAAAATCCAATCTTATCTTCAAATGAAAAACACTTAAAGATAAGGGGTATACGACTTAAGGGGTATTGTAAATGTAAACTGACATTAATTCTCAGCTATTGTTAACTTACGCTTAATTTTAATGCAAAGCTCGTTGTGTTCATTGAGAACATGGGCTAACGTAGAGCACCGTTCGTTTGGTTTCATACGGTTTTCAGGGGCTATAATGGACTCAATATCGTCATTCACTTTACGGAATCTCATTCTGAAATAATAGACCAATGAATAGAAGTGACCGAAACCTATGTAAGCCAGTGCTGAACAATAGTAGACCCACACTGTGAGCACCACTGCCCACAACAGAGTATAGGAATGACTGACTGAATTGGAGCGGAACCGGACGTATGCGACCCACGAGAACATCATTGAACCGATAACTGCCCTAATATTTGTGCCCAGGGCCATCTTGGCCAACGTTTTCTTAGTGACAGTAAACCAGTGGTCAGTCATCGCAGAGTCCAATCCCATAGTGGACGGGGGAATAAAGCCCTTAAACACAGCAAAGGGGGCTAACCATGCGTTGTAACGCAGTTTCTCTGCTCTATAGAAGAGTCTCGACATACAGAAGGAGTAGACCGACCACAGAGTGATAGCCATTGTGAACTGTCGGGCCGGACGGGCGGCCACTGCCTCTCCCAGAATGTTGCGGACCTCCAGGTTCTCGACAAACGCCAGAACTATATTCCTGGCGAAGACTATAGTCATAAGAATAAGAATGAAGAGTCCGTACAATCGTTTTGTCGGTTTCTTCATCTTTCCCTTGACGTTGCCCTGGAGGTAGTCTTCAATACTTTGTGATAACATCCCAAAGTACCGCAAATAGCGGTCTATCTTAAAGATCTTATCGGTGGGCAGATAACCCTCGGCCAGTACTACCTGTTCCTTACCGCCAGCCTGATTGAAGTATGCATTCCTCGACGGTTTACTCATCTTTCAAGTGATTAGATCTAAGACTTGAAGGACAGACAAAATATAATTTATTGAAAACAACTTTTCTGACAAAATATTAATCAATTATTAAGTCTTTTATAATAATAAGACTTTTTGAAGAGATTTTTGGAAACTTTTTTTGTAATCACTTTAAAAAGTATTTATTTTTGTATTAATTAAAAACAAAACAAGAATTTAGTGTTTATTTCAATATTTCTTCAAAACCTTTAGATATCTTTAGTAAAAGATATTTAAAAATCTTATTCAAAGCAAAAGTCGTTAAAAACTACGCATTTATTCAAATAATAAAATGAACTAATTTAGAGACTCAGGTCTGAGCACAGGTAGGTCTCCGTCACGCAAATTACCAATTTATTAGACATTTGCTATAATTATTAACTTTTGTTATCATCAAAAACTTCGTACAACTTATTGATCAAAATGTTTTGAAATTCAGATCAATATTTCATTTTTGAATAAAAATTAGATTTTATTTATACTTATAATTAGTTTTTAAAACTATTTTACTGTTATATAATTGTGAGCTTCAAAAGCAAAACAATCAATAATTAGTTGTTTTGTTTTTTCATTGAATTATATTATCATTTAATTTGTTTAATCATCAAAACTATCTCAAAGATAATCACTTGAATTGCAAAACAGTTGTATAAAAGTGTTTAATCTTTATCTCATTTCAAGGAATCTATGTTTAAATCAAAATAATTTGTTTTTTCATCATTATTTTGGTTTATAATTATCACATTTGACTTCACTTCTGACAATCATTTGTTTAATTCAAAAAACATTTTGATTTAGTTTTGATAAAAAGTCTAATTTTATAATCGATTAGTAAAACGAATCAAATGTTTCTTCAAATAAACTGATATTCAATGAAATAATTATCTGAAAAGCGATCCAAAGATTAATTCAATAAAAATCACTTTAATTATAGATTTCTAAATTCACTTCAAATTATAACATTGAATAAAAAACATTTCAATCATTATATAAATTCACTGCTAATTGAATCCCTGGCCGAGCATAGGGTCAGACAAACAAGAATTTAATGAAACCTTATTTATAGTATCGATACAACTGAGCCAAAGGCCTAATTATTCGCTCTGTTTAATACAATCATTGAATTTTTTAATGACAAAAAATTTAATAAAAATTTTAAACCCAATATAAATCTGTTTAAATGTAATATAAATTACATTTCAGTCTCTAATCATTATATTTTCAAATTAATATCAAATAATTATTTTATAAAACATTTTACACAAAACAGTCGTAAAATAACCACAACTTTACCAACACTTAAGTGTTTAGCCATAAATTGAATTTACATTTCATTGAATTGAAAAAAAAACATATTTTGAATTAAATTTTAAATTTAATGTTATTTTAATTTTTGAATAAAACAGTGAGAAATGTATTAAAGATTTATTGCAATCATTGCTTAATAATTCTTGATTTATATGCGATTTTATAGTATCTATGAGAAGTGAAGTGGGATTTCAATCATAAAAAAGACTTTTTGATTGCATTTTTGAGGATTTTTTAATAATATTTTCTAGACTTCGTGTCAATAATAAGACAATCAGTGCTTTAATTGAGGCCATAAAACATAAAACTATTATCAGTTCATTGAATATTAATAAAACATTCAAATCTCAAGTGAATTAATGATTGAAATATATATTTAAAAAACATTTGAAAAATTAGTTTTGAATTCAGAATCAAATGAAAAGTTACTACTATTTGTACTATTTGTGGGACAACTCCTTGATTTCCAATTTTATCCCAGATTTGCATTACTTATCGTTATTTAACTTAATTATAGATTCGGTAATAAAACCAAAATTGATTGAAACTTAAATCAGAAGAAAATAAACACAAAAAAGACTATATTTTCTCATAATTTGGTCTCAATTTATGATTCAATGATTGAATAACTTAAGGGAGAGGGAGGGAGAGAGAGAGAGAGAGGGAGAGAGAGAGAGAG